>CM021109.1:413583630-413698044 GCA_007115665.2 Sequoiadendron giganteum
AGCTTCCCAAGAAAAAATTGTTGGGACAATCCATCCTGAAAGAAGACAATGTGGATTTTGTGGAAAAGACCATCAACATCATCAGATTTAGGTCTTCATTCATTTTGACTCATAGGAATGAGGTGCAACAAGCCGAGAAAGATCTTAATGAAAAAATTGAAGAATTAGGAGCTAGTATTACTATACTTGTCAATGAAGATATTGTTGAAACAGATGGCCTCCTGCTTGATAAACTCAAGGAAAAATGTAGTGGTTGATTTGAACAAATGATGCAAAAAGGGGATGATGATGATGGTATTTTAATGGACAAGCTCATGGATGTTAAGAAAGAAGTCAAGGTTTCCAGGAGGGAACTCATTAAACTTAAGGATATGAAATAATTTTCCTCTTTTGAGCTAGCAAGAATAACATTTGAAGATAACTGGGTGGATGGGCCTGATACAAATATGCTTCAATAGGTTACCACTAGTTATGATGAGTATATGGAGGATAAAAAAACACACATTTAAAGTTACCACACACATGTTCTCTTGAAAAATTAACATCAAGAAGACACGCTTAACTGGATAGTTTCCCTCTCCTATTTTCCTGGATTGTGATATCAGTTCAAACTAGAGATCTCAACAAGTTCTCCTTTCCCTTCTTAGATGCAGGTTTTGATAAAGAGTTTTTAATCAACAACTGAGGATCAAAATGAAGACTCTTCTTAAATTGTTCCAATCGCCCCATGATTTGTGGATCTAGGATTTGATGAGAGAGGTTAGTGCTAAAATGTTTATATATAAAATTTCTCTCTACTTTGTAAATGTTAGCTCATTGAAGCAAGATTAGCCACCTAGAGGAGACTTAAGAAATAGTTTTATAGTTTTAGAAGTTTTTATAGTTTATGAAAAATACATTTGGATACATTTTCATTACAAAGTTTTCAATACATGTTATGTTATTTCTAGAATATTATTCAATGATAATGTTGATGAACCATAGAAATTCATGTACCAGTGAATTTTGTGCATAAGTGTTTCTTACTTGATGCAAATCAGTAGAAGATTCTAAATTTAAAGCTATTTCATTAAATTATCTGTAATTGGGATTCTTTTATGTTTGTTGATCTATGAATTAATGATGAGCTAGTAATGTGTTCTTGTTTAATTTTTGAGGTTTAATGGTTGTACGTTTTGAATTAGGACTATTAATGAATAAAATGGTGTCGAATAGTCTGTGGATTGTATCATTTTATATTTTCTTAGTTACTTGAAAGGCTCATTGTGAAATTTATATGTCTAAGTGGAAAGGAATTTACATTTATGATTTGTTGTTCTATGCTTTGATCTATTTTTTTCTATTTATTTTACACCCCAAAATGTTATATTAGTTCACATCATGTAGTTTGTGTCCTTTTTACCAGATGGCCCCTTGAATATTATAGATGCATGGAATACTGAAAGAAACAACACAGTTGAGAACCAACTAAAAAGACCTTGGGAGATAGGTGGTTTTAGATCAGTTATCTTTTTTAGGAGAAATAGAGTGGAAATATTTTGTTTAACGTTGTTGTGCTATTTTGACCATCAACAAAACTGGTGCTAGAAGGAGGGCCTTGAAGGAACAAACTAGAGCGAATAGGGTCATTTTCACCAGAAAGGTTCAAAATAACTCTAAGATCTTCTAAGAATCTTTATCATTTTTTAGAACTACGAACACCCTCTAGGCCTATAACTCATAGGAGCTTGACACCACCACCCACTCCACCTGGATTCCCACCAATTGTAATGCTAGCACAACCACCTCTGTTACGACCTATGGCATTCTTCGCCTATAATCCTTCACCATTGGGATCCATCCCCAGTGGTATCCATGAGATGCCTAAGAATCTTGATTTGTTTTGTCCTAGGTATTCCCATGGAGAGTCTAAAAGTGTTGAAGAGCACATACAAGCATTCAAAGATGCTTGTACATGGGCTCAAATAGTCCATCATGATGTTGCATGTAGATTTTTTCCATATTCCTTAGGGGATATGGCTTACAATTGGTACCTGAACTTACCTACTGGATCTATTTTGAGTTGGGAAAACCTAGAAGATTCCTTTATCAATCAATTTTGGGTTTATGTAGATCCGCCTATTTTGTATCATCAATTTTCCATGATAAGGAAGGAACCAAACGTGCCTTTATCACTATTTAACACCCATTTTCAACATATGTAGAGACGGTTGCAGAATCCATATCTAGTGGTAGAGAATATGGACATTCGGTCTTACCTAAAATCCATAGACCCATTGATTGGTTTGTTTCTCTAGAGAACATACCTTGAAGTGGAAATTGTTTCCCTCTCCAAGGTTTACCACCTTTCCATTCAATTGCAACAACAAATCAACTCGCAATTAGGTAGCCTCTGAGTAGTTTTTCCTCCCTTAGTCTACCCTCCAATACAAAATCCACCCCCACTATTTAATATGATTCCAGGGATGTCTCACTCAGCTTATGGACCGTTAATTGAGCTATAGTCCCCATCATAACAAAATTTCTTTAATAGCCAGGCCTCTGACTCTTTGCAGAAAGCTCAATGCTCACATAATTTCACTGGAGGATCCAATCCTCCAACTCCCTTACCTATCGTGAATTCGGAAAAAAGCGAACACATTACCCAACTGACCTCTGAGGTAGAGACTCTGAATAAAATCCTATCACAAGTGACTAAAAAAATGGCCCAGCTTAAGTTGAACCCTTCCCAAGGCAAAAACCAAAACCAGGGCTACCAAAATTAGGGTGGGTTTTCAAATCAGAATAATTACTCAAATCAAAATTCCAACCAAAACTAGAGGAATTACTAGGGCCAAAACTTCCCTAATCAGAACTACCAAAATCAGAATAGGGGATACAATCAGGTTTCAAATAACAATAGACAGTGGAATACATGACAAAATAATGGAGGGGTATCTCATAACTATCAAGTCAAAGAGGACAAGCCTCACACTACAAATGTTGTAGATCTGAACCTAATGATAAATTGGTGTAGGTTGCATGATACAACCTCACATTCTAAAGTTAATTGCCCGAGGATGGAGAATATCATCAAAATAGTGTAAGTTGATTCTTACCTGCCACAAGGAAATCCTAACCCAAGTGGTGGGTCAGTAGATACAACCATGAATTTTAAAACCATTGACAAACAATACCAATTTCCCATGCAAGGAGAAAACAAAACAAAAGAGGATACTTATGGTGCTTAGGCCTTCCAAATCAAAGGAGGTCATTTCCTAAGAAATCAGAATAAGGGCCCATTCACCACATTTGATCCTCGAAATACCATAGTTCCACCGAATCAAAATGCAGATAACAACCCACCTCCACCCAAAGGTCCACCTAAAATCCAAAATAAAGGTAATTCATCTTTTGTTCTTAAATATAAGATGAAAAATGATATGGAATTTGATTTTGTTTCAGAGATGCAGAAGTGAAGGACCAGGTTGTCATTCTTTGACATCTTTAAGTGGTGGCTTTCCTAACACGACATCGTGTTGAGAGCTTTGGATAAAGCAGATCAGTCGAAAGGAAAAAACAAGGCGACTCCAACCAATGAAATGAACGTGACCCTGTACAAATGAAAGGTAAGAACTCCACCATTCTTGTTAAGTCTGACGATTTTCAGAAAGAATATACACAATTGCCTCTTGAATTATGGAGCCTCAAGTAATGTGATGCCCTTCCCCATTTGTAAAAAATTGGGTTTAAGTCTAGTCCAAAATCATAAGAAAGTAACACAACTAGAAAAAAATGAGGTTAACGTGGTAGGGGAATTAAAAAATATTCATGTACAGGTTGGGTCAGACCCAAGGTTCCAAACTTACATGGATATCCATGTAGTTGATATTCCTGAGACATATGGCATGCTTCTAAGCCGAGATCTAATGATGAGTACTAGGGGTTACTTATCCTTAGACTTTTCACATATGTGGTTGCCATGGAAGGGAGTAGCGACATAAATTAGGTTTGAAAGTGAGCCTCATCTCAAACACATGATCACTAAATACGACTGTCCTAATGAGGTAGCCTATTTTGAGACAAAGATAAGAGTATATAAGAAAGAGAAATGTATGAACTTTTCAATATTCAATCCTAATACCCTACAACCTCTAGAACACAATGATACAATGAACATTGTTAACCAATAGGTTTTGATTAGAAGGTTACAACATGATAGGCCGGTTTTGGGAGAAGAGGTTGATCTATGGAGTTTGTTACTCCCAAATTGGTGTAGAGTCCACTATGAAGGCCATTCTCAGCGGATATTCCAGCCTTGTGTGGATATTCTTAATTATGTTTATGAGTCAAAAGAGAGTTGTGAGCCTCATCCAGTAACACCCCCGAACCAATTCCCATTCCAGGTCAGAGATGCAACTATCCTAACAAGAACCAATATCACCCGAGAAGAAGGCTCTTACCAAGTTGAACAGGCTCAAATTTTATGTTTTGATCTTCAAGAAAAAACTAGGCAATCTCAAAAATTGTATGTGACACCTACCCCTGATAATATTTTAATGCCTAAGGGGTTACTTGAAAAGATATCAGATTTGAAAATTGTTCAAGAAGAGGTGCAAGAAGTAGTTTCTACACCAATTTTAAATAAAAATGGACTTGCTGATGAACATCATGAACAACAGTCTCCAAATCCAGATAGCCTAAACCAGTCTGAGCCACCACTCATTCCTTGTAAAAAATCACATGTAGTACCCAAAAAGAAGGAAATCCTAGCTCTAGATCAACTATGGATCCTTAAGTTTCACAATTCTAAGTCCAAAATAGGGAGTGGAGCAAGAATTGAATTAACCAACCCAAAAGGGAAGATATATTTTGCATCTTACAAGTTACAGTTCAACTGTACAAACAATGTAGCAGAGTATGAAGTGCTCACTAGGGGTATGATGTTTGTACATCAGAAGAAGGTGACAACCATTACGGTTATGGGAGATTCAGAAGTCATTGTTAAACAGGTCCATAGTTAATGCACCTGTCACAATAAGAGACTGGTTGCATATCAAAATCAGATATGGAATTTAATAGAATACTTTGATTCTTTCAATATCAAGTTGATCCCTAGAGAGGGTAATTAGATCGCAAATGCTCTCGTTGTTGCTACAAGCACATTGGAAATTATGTAGGATTCCAAGCTCAAGAGATTCTCAATAGAGTTAGTCTCGATTCTAGCCATCCTTGATAATGCCAGGAATTTTCAAGTATTTGATGATGACCAACATATAATTTCCTTTCTTGCAAGCTCAGATGTCTTTGAGGGATAAATAATTGATGAATCAGATAGAGACCAAGGAGATTGGGACCCAAAAATATGCGATGAAGAAGGGATCATGAATCTTAAAACAAACAACTTTCCTAAGGGAATGGTAGCATTAGAAAGGATATTTGACTCAGATCCTCATTCTTGTGAAAAATTACCCATAACAACTGATGGGGGGGAATATGAATTAGTTAACTTGGTGGATTTAGTCCTAGAAAAGAATGTATTTATTGGCAAGGATTGCTCAAAACATATTTGCGATATAATAATAAGAGAACTAAAGAAAAATATTGTAGTGATTGCTTTGGGTTACGAGGACTTGAAAACCTTTGACATCTAAATAATAACTCATACTATTCCCTTGAATCCTGATGTGAAGCCTTTCCATCAAAAGAAATGCCTAGTTAATGCCTTGATTGAACCGTTAATTCAGAAAGAGGTACCGAAGCTTCTTTTAGCCAGAATAATATTTCCAATAAGGCATTCCACTTGGGTCACCCATTTAGTCCATGTACGAAAGAATAATTGTGAGATTAGGTTATGTGTTGACTTCTGGAACCTCAACAAAGCATCAGAGAAGGATAACTACCCATTGCCTTCTCTTGATGAGGTACTACATATTGTCAATAGTTCTCAAATGATGTCATTCCTTGATGGTTACTCAGGATATAACCAAGTCCTAGTTAATTATGAGGATAGGATGAAAAATTCCTTCACTACCAAGTGGGGGACATTTGCCTACCAAATTTTTTTATTTGGCCTCATCAACGTTGGAGCTAATTTCAGCGTGCAATGGATGTGGCATTTAAAGACTTGGTTGGTAAGTGTATAATCACATACATGGATGATTTAATTACATTTTCTAAGGATAGGGAAAATCATGCTGCAAATTTATCAAAATTTCTCAAGAAGTGCATAAGTTATGGTGTATCTTTAAATTTGAAAAAGGTGCGTGTTTGAGATTTATGAAGGGAAATTGCTAGGCCACATAATATCAGAAGGGGGAATTTCAATTGACCCAGATAGAGTCAAATCCATTCTAGAATTGACTATGTTAGGTAGCAAAAAGGAGATGAGGTCCTTTTTTGGGAAAATACACTTTGTACGAAAATTCATAACTGGATTTGCAGAGATTGTTAAGCCTCTGAAAAAAATGATGAAGAAAGAGGCTAAGATTGAATGGAGTAATGAGGCTAAGTCTGCCTTTTCACAAATCAAAAAATCTATATCAGAGGCACCGGTTTTGACCATCCATGATTATCTAAAGCCTTTTTACATTTACTCTTTTGCATTTGATCACTCTTGTATTGTTGTTCTGACATAGAGAAAAGATGAAGGAGATGAAAGACCCATTTCCTTTGTGAGTTCTTCATTCAAGAATTCTAAAGTTAGATATTTGCCTTTGGAAAAGCAGGCTTTTGCACTAGTACGAGCGGTCAAGAAATGTTTTCACTATATTCTCTGCAGTCAAATTACTGCAATAGTTCCAAACCCTATTGTAAAGTCACTTCTTATGCAAAACGAACTAGGAGAGAAGAGGAAAATGGATGGCCATCTTGCAGGAATATGATCTTGAAATTCATCCAATGAATCTTGTCCGAGGGCAAGGCTTGTCTAAACCAGTGGAAAATGTTGATACCAAGATTACTTGTCAACAATACATGGTACAACCATTTACAAGTGATCCTTGGTATTCATATTTGAACTTCTTATTGCTGAATAATAAATGTCTAGATGGGATGAATTCCACACAAACTAGAACACTAAGGCTAAAGAGTTCTCATTACATGCTAAAAGGAGGAGCTCTGTACCGAAGGAATTTTGAAGGCGTTTATCTATGTTGCCTTGATCAGCAACAAGCAAAGCATGCCATTACAAAATTTTATGGTAGACACGGTACTGGACATGGGTCAACTGATTCCATGGCACACCAAATCTTGAGATCAGGCTATTATTGGCCCCATGTATTCTGAGATGCACATCAACACGTGAGGACATGTCATACATGTCAGAATTCCACATCTGGAGAACACAATTTGATGATGCCCCTACAACCGGTATACGAGGTAAAACCATTTGCCCAATGGGCATTATATTTTGTAGGGGTAATTAATCCAAATTCATCTATAGGTCATAAGTTCATTTTGATAGCAACCGACTATTGTACACATTAGATTGAAGCCCAACCTTGTAAAAATAGCACCACTGAGGTGGTTATCAAAAATCTTAATGAAGGCATCGTTACTAGGTTTGGAGTACCGTTTTCCCTGGTATGTGACAATGGCTTTGCTTTTTCTTCCACAAAATTTATTCAATGGATGTATGAACATAAGATAGTGTTGAAATATTCTTCTAATTATTACCCATAGGGGAATGGTGTAGTAGAGTCTACTAACCAAAATCTATTGGTAGTGATTAAGAAGTTGTTAGAGAGTAACCCTAGGGACTATCATACTCAACTTAGGTTTACCTTATGGGCAGATAGAACTCATATTAAAGCCACCTTAGGGAATTCCCCATTTAAGTTTGTATATGGTCAAGACCCAATCTTTCCTATTCACTTATAGATAACTGTTCTCAAGTTCATGCAATATTTTAACTCGAATGATGATAGGATAGAGGTCAGACTTAGTAACTTATTGAGTTTGGATGAAGAAAGAGATGTTGCCTTACAAAAAAGTTCCAAGCACCAAGTTGTTGTCAAACGTTGGTTTGAAAAGAGAGCGAAGATTAAACCTTTAGAATATCAGACTTAGTACTGTTGTGGGATAAGTCTAACGAAAGGAAAGATGATCATGAAAAATTTGATTGAATTTGGTTAGGTCCATATTAGGTTGCTAAGATCCTTGGTGAAAACACTTTCCATTTAAGTACTTTGACGGGGAAACCTGTTCCATTTCTCGTCAACAGGAAATTTCTCAAACACTAACTTGGCCCATGAACGGGTCTGATGATCAATTTTACTATAAGTATGTAATTAAATTTTTTTCCCTTTTGGTTTTTGCATTCGTTGTTTTCCTTTTTTCTTTCTTTCTTTCTTTCTTTCTTTCTTTCTTTCTTTCTTTTGTTTGTTTCCGGGGTTTTCATTTTTATCCAATTCAAGGATGGGTAAAGTTATTTGAAGTATACTAAGGGTACTAGGAGATAAGTTTGTTGAGTTGCTTTCAGGTATGTCTGTTGAAATTTTTTGTTTCATTACTTGTGACTTGTGTTCTTTTTGTACAATGGTCTGATAGGTTATAAACAAACTTGTATATTATAAGAGATCTCATCAACCACATTTGAATCTTTCACAAAATAGATTAAAAACATCTGTTCTACATAGAAACCCATTTGTCTCTAAGTAGCCATATTTTTTATCCAAGTGAAAAATCCGAACCTTGAAACTATCATGAAATCCATTGTAGTTCTCAACCCCAAATTTCAGGTTGATATATCTGAGTATTGAGAAAAGCTAATAAAGAATTCCTTCAAGAAAAGATTATAAAATGAGAAAGAAAAGAGAATCGTTGAATGATAAAAAAATCAATACAAGAAGGGTAGTTCAATTATCTCTACCGAGGCTATGGATGCCTGACCAACAGTAGAGCAATGCTTTAAGAGAACTAAAGGTATCTCTATTGAGGCTATAGACATCTAACTAGCAGTAGAGCGATGCCCAAGATTTCATTACACGATAGTTAAGAGGATTCAACTCATGTAGCTTGAATCTTGAATACAGTTGTTTGGGAATGGAGGGAAGCTTTTACCAAAAATAGATGCACCATACATGCACACACTCTTATTCGAAGTTGTTAATACTGATTTACATATGAGATTCCAACTCAACCTTGTTTTCTATGACTAATCACACTTGAGTGTAAAACGTTCATGAACTAGAGGTTCTGGGTGACTGAATTCTTTAGTGTCTTGAAAATGGGTAAACCATTTTTCCAGTTGAGTCACCATTTGTTATGCCTTGCATAACCACCCCATCTTTTTACTTTGGTCAAAATGGGTCCCCCTTGTTTCTTGTCTTTGTTTGTTTTCGTTTGGGACTCAAGAGTTGTTCTTTTCTCCTAAGTCTTTGTCTTTGTTCTTTTTCTCTAGCAGAACTAAAGTCGAAACCAAACCTTGACTTGGAACTTACTTAGGTTCCATCTCTTAACTCACTCCCGATCCCGATCCTGCTCCTGCTTGTTTCCTTGTGTTTTTCTTTTTGGTCAGTGTTGTTTTCCTTTCATGAGGTTGGATACATAATGGATCTTGAAGTCATAACTTTTACAAATTCCAAGTTTGGTTCCCATCTCGCCTCCACCTCCGCCTTTTTCTTTTGTTTGTTTCATTTTGGGTTTGGTCCTTCTGATCTTGTTTCCACGTTTTTATCTTTCTTTCATTGTTTTTCTTGTTTTCTTTGTCCTTGGCAGAACCAGAACTAGATCTAGAAGCAAACCGGGAACTTTGTAAAGTTCCTTGGTTAGTCTCGATCCCGATCCCATCCTCACTTTCTTGTTTTTCTTCAATCTACTTCAGTTACATAATAGTTATATGCATATTCCCGTTGTGATCCCACGTCCGACCAACCATATTAATGGCATTAATTATAGGCCCTCCACATGTGTGAAATAAAATTTAACCTTAATAAAGGTTAATTTGCTCGTTATTATTATTGTTTTAAACGATGATAGCGGACCAGAGATGAGAAAGAAAAAGAGGATCATGATTTAATTAAGAAGCCAACATTTGTGTGTGGATTCAATCAAGTTTCAACTTATTGGAAAGAATTTGAGGTAGGTGGGATTTTCTCTCGCTCTGCTTCCCTTGTCATTTTTTTTGTTTTTTTTGTTTCTGCGTTGTGTTCTTCACGTGTTCGTGAGATTTCTCATGGATCTTCATTTTTATTCACGGTGTTGATTTTGTTCTTTGTTTTGTTTCTTCTCTCTCCGTCTTTCTCGCGTTCTTTTATGTCTTTTCTAGTTTTTTTGCTCATCGCGATCGTTTTTGCATTTGGTCGTGTTCGTACTATCGTGCCCTAGATTTGTTTGGGGTGTCATTTTCAAAGAGATTCAAGGGTTCTTAAAGGTCTTTGATCTATTAATCAACCTATCTAATATTTTTTATTGTTGGCTCGATGATTTTCGCGTAGAGTTTTTGATGCCCTAAATTCTTAAGTCAACTAATTGTAAAAGTTAGGGTTTTGTGGTGTGATTTCAATTTAAAGTCTTGCCTTACCTGGTGGTTTCCCCTTGGTCATATGAGGGATGGATTTGTGTTGTTACTTTAAGCCGCCTCGGCTCGTGATATGACCTTGTTTCAAACTACTGAGTTCTCAAGTAGGATGGCACCATGCTTAATAATAATGATCAGAAGCAGATCCAAGAATGGATTTGATCTATAAATATTGTTGGTAATGTTCCGGATTTTGGTTCCAAACCCGCTCCCGATGAGTCTTTGACTCTTTCTCGCATCCTTTATACCGACAGAGAATGAAACTAGAATGGAGAGAGGACTTGAAAGTAGTGATGGTCTTGTGTTTGGTTTCCGTTCCAATCCCGATTCCAGTTCCGATGATGGTCCCGACCTCGATCCCACCAACAATAAAATCTTGCTAATTCCAATACCTTTTTTTGGTTCTACCTCTGATGACCTTCAAATCGTACTAACTGTAAGAGGCTACCTAAAGAGGGATAGGGTAATAAGGGAGGTAAATTTTCTAAAGATTGCATTTCATGGTTTTTTTATAGATCTAATCTAGGGTTGTCTTGTAGGAACCAACAATGTCAGGATCATCTAGAGAAGCTTCAAAGATGGAAGGCGAAGCAACAAAAATTTCAAAGCAAGTAAAGCCCGAAAGGATAAAGGTGGAACAACTACCTTATACATTAAGATATAAACGTTGAATGATCACTCCCACAACTAGCAAGTTAGATTTGGGGTGGTCAAACATCATAGACACCAACTTGGGAACATTCGATTGTGAAGAGTTGACTGAAGAAACCTTTGCAGAGGAAGTTACTGGGAGGATAGAAAGGATAGTTCAAGTTAGAATTGCTGATGTAACACTCTTTCCTGTATTATTCCAATGCCCAGAGCTCATCTTGACTACAACAAGATCCTACAATGCAGTGTCAAGGCAATGCATGGATCCACAAGGGAATGCCATAATTGACTTATCCCCAAAAATGATGAGACTGATGTTTAATGCACTTACTCCGAAGAATCCAAGGTAGCTGATAGAGGAAGATGCATTGCAAATAATTAATGAGAACAAATATTTCAACAAGAACCACATGAATAAGAACTGAAAATAAATCCCTAACTAAGATGCCTGACTAGCCCAAAAGGGGAGATTCCAAGAAGTGGGTGACCTAATCATGATGCTCTCTAGAGTGTTTGGGAAAAAGGACTTTGCATTCTTCAAGGAATGGATGTTCCCATTCATTGAAGCTATCTTTAATGGTAGATAGAAATTTGATTTGTGTATGATATTTTCTGAAAATTTACACAATCAAATGGTAAAGGTAAGGGAAACAAAGACCTTCTATATGAATTCTTATGTCATATATTTAGCTGCAAGGATGGGTATCTTCCCAAGGTTGAATGCAGTAGGATTGTTGGGAGAAGCTCCTAGACAACCAAAATTATGGAACTATTATGACCAACTAACTTTGCAAACATCAGAAGAACACCATAGGAGATTCAATGATGCATTTTTGTATGTCATTATCAATCGATTGACTGGTGATGCTCTTTTCATATTAAGTAGGGATTCCATGGAATTCATTTCTCAATGGGGATATTGGAATATCCAATACCCCAAGTTCTCCTACTTTCGGTTAGTAGGTTTTGATGGAAATCCTCACCTAATTCCAAGGTGTTACACTTATAGAATGATCCTCATGGAGTTTATATATCAAGCCTTGGGTGTTAACACAAAGTTCAACAACAAGTACAAAATTGGGTGCGATAAGTTTCCCATGAAGCTGGGAGAATAGTGTTGTCTTCACAATGTGGTTGAAAAAGTAGTATGTGAAGAGTTGAGCTACTTCAAGTTGGGACTCTACACATCTTGCAAGCACTTTGATCCAAAGAGGAAGATGCATACCTTGAATCCCACCATTTTTTATAAGCACTATAATCTATTGGAGGATTTTTGCATCGACTTTCAGGATGAATTTGGTGTTAGGAGAAGAAGCTACAAAAGGTTAACCATCCCACAAATGATTGAGTATGGGGTGAAGGAATATATCCCTGACACACTATCAAATGATGGTGCGCTTTTAGACCCAGGGTATGAAGCAACAAAAATAGGCATCAAATGCTTAGACCCAATAACTTGGGATGAGGAAAAGTTTATTCACAGCAGGAAGATTTCTAGGACAATAATGGATAGAAGTATCTAATGGTTAGTTTTGATGACCAAGGATCCACATGATCAACCTTCAAAGAAGATAAAAGCAAGGGAAACCAAGGGTTATCACAGAACAAAGAGGAGAGCAACCCCCAAAGAACAATTGGAGTATCTTCCTCCCATCTCTGGAGGGGATACTATTCTTGAAATACCTACAAAAGAAGCTCCTGAAGCACAAGGTATGGATGCTACAACTATTAGAGAAGGTTCCTCTTCCCAACTTGCCTTTACTCAAGATCCAAGCAAAGAAGTACTTGCAGGAATCCTTCATGAACAAGCAAACAAATTGAAGGGGAAAGGGCTTGAGGTTGAGATTCATGGCATTGACACAGATTCAAAAGAAACACATTCTAATGGTGAGATTGTTAAGGATGTGTCTAGTTAAAATGTTGAGCAAGAACATGTTCTCACCCCGAAGGATGAGTGGAAGTTGTTTGAAGATTCCAAGAAAGAAGAAGATGCAAAAGTAGAAGTTGAGGCAGTGGCTAAAAAATAACAAGAAGCATAAAGAAAAGCCAAGGTAGATGCACTTGCTAAAAAAATAAAATTAGAAGCCAAGGCCAAAGCTGATATTCTTGCTAAGCAATGAGAATTAGAAGCTTTAGCAAAGACTGAAAAAATGGAAAGACAACAAAAGGAGGAGGATTTGTTGCTACAACAACAGGAAGCTGTGCTAAGGGCTAAGGAAGAGAGAGACAAGTTAGCCTTGCGTCAAAAGATACAGGAGTTGGAGGAAGAGAAGGCTCAAAAGAGGCAAGAAAGGGAAGCTTTTGAAGATAAATTTAAAGCAGTTGAAGAGGCTTGGGGGAAGAAAGAAGAATAATTGGAGATAAAAATAATAGAGGTAGAAGAACAAGCCAAAATTGATCAAGACGCTTCTAAACTGTGGGCCAAGTTAGGGGAGTTTGAAAAACAAAGAGATCAACTATTGGAGGAGAGGAGAAAGGAAGAAGAGAAACTATCCAAATTAGAGCGAGAAAAGAAAGAAAAAGTTGAGAATGACAAATTGGCTAAGGAGAAAATAGAGAAGGAGAAACTGCAAGAGGTTGACTCTCAACCCAAGGCAACACTTTGGAAATCTCTCTTCCCTGCCACATCTTCTTCCACTCAAGTAATAAATCCCCCTGCTGCCCCAACATGGTTGGAACTTAATCTGGAGAAGAAGCAAATAGTATAACCACAACCCATTAATTGGGATGATGTTAGAAAGGAGATTGAAAAGGAAAGACAAAAGAAAAGTTCTATATTGCTCTATTCTACCAGATTAATGAATGTTGGGGAAATTGTGGCTGAATGTGCTATCCCTATGGTTGAGAAGGATAAGAAAGATATGTAAATAGGTGATTACCAATTGGGCACTGTCAATTTAGAGAGGCCTACCAGAAACCAACATATGAATTATTGTGGCTTCTTATACCAAGTTGAGAATGATCTAGGACAAGCAAAAGAAAGATGAGCTTAAGTATCAAGTTGATCAGTTTCATAAGTTCTTGAAGGAATTATCTTCCCTTATCTCTTCATAGTCTTATACTCTTGAAACACCCATTTTTTTAAGTAAGAAAGATGCAGATAACCTGGTGGAAATGAGGAATAAAGTGGGGATGATGGATAGGTGGATTAATAGGTTGAACCAAGAAATAAAATATTTGCTTGTTGAAGGCTACAAATTTCATAAAGAAGAATTGGAGCTGGTTAATGACATGGTTACACATGTTGAAAATCTTGAGAAATAAGAGGAAGAATATGCAGGGCATGCAAGGAAATTGAAAGATATTAATAATCTTCCCAAGAAAAATTTGTTGGGACAATCAATCATGGAAGAAGACAATGCGGATTTTGTGGAAAAAACCATCAACATCATCAGATTTAGGTCTTCATTCATTTTTACTCATAGGAATGAGGTGCAACAGGCCAAGAAAGATCTCAATGAACTAATTGAAGAATTAGGAGCAAGTATTACTATACTTGTCAATGAATATATTCTTGAAATATTTGCCTCCTCCTTGATAAACTCAAGGAAAAATGGAGTGGTAGATTTGAAGAGAAGATGCAAAAAGTGGATGATGATGATGGTATTTTAATGGATAAGCTCATGGATGTTAAGCAAGAAGTCAAGGCTACCAGGAGGGAACTCATTAAACTTAAGGATATGAAAGAATTTTCCTCTTCCAAGCTAGCAAGAATAAAATTTGAAGATAACTGGGTGGATGGGCTTGATACATATATGCTTCAATAGGTTATCACTAGTTATGATGAGTATATGGAGGAGAAGAAAACACAGAGTTAAAGTTACCACACACATGTTCTCTTGACAAATCAACATCAAGGAGACACGCTTAACTGGACAGTTTCCCTCTCATATTTTCCTAGATTGTGATATCAGTTCAAACTAGAGATCTTAGCAAGTTATCCTTTCCCTTCTTGGACATAGGTTTTGAAAAAGAGTTTTTAATCAGAAACTTAGGATCAAAATGAAGAATCTTCTTACATTGTTCCAATTGTCCCATGATTTGTGGATTTGGGCTCTGATGAGAGAGGTTAGTGCTAAGATGTTTATATATACAATTTCTCTCCACTTTGTAAAGTTCAACTCATTGAAGCAAGATTAGCCACCTAGAGGAGACTTAAGAAATAGTTTTATAGTTTTAGAATTTTTTATAGTTTATGCAAAATACACTTGGATACATTTTCTTTACAAATTTTTCAATACAAGTTATGTTATTTTTGGAATATTATTCTCTGATAATGTTGATGAACCAGAGAAATTTGTGTGCCAGTGAATGTTGTGCATAAGTGTTTCTTACTTGATTCAAATCAGTAGAAGATTCTGAAATTAAAGTTATTTCATTAAATTATCTGTAAATGGGATTCTTTTATGTTTGTTGATCTGTGAATTAATGATGAGCTAGTAATGTGTTCTTGTCTGATTTTTGAGGTTTAATGGTTGTACGTTTTGAATTAGCACCATGAATGAATATAATGGTGTAGAATAGTCTATTTATTGTATCATTTTATAGTTTCTTAGTTACTTGAAAGGCTAATTGTGAAATTTATATGTCTGAATGGAAAGGAGTTTACGTTTATGATTTGTTGTTATATGCTTTGATCTATCTTTTTCTATTTATTTTACACCCCAAAATGTTAGATTAGTTCACATCATGTAGTTTGTGTCCTTTTTACCAGCAGGCCCCTTGAATATTATAGTTTCATGGACTACTAAATGAAAAAACACAATTGAGAACCAACTACAAAGACCTTGGGATATAGGTGGTTTTAGATCAGTTATCTTTTTCAGGAGAAATAAAGTAGAAATATTTTGTTTAACGTTGTTGTGCTATTTTGACCATCAACAAGAATCATATGAAATATTATTGTTGTAGGTATAGGGAGACGTGTTATAAGATGTGGATTTTTTACCATCACTATGCTAAGGAAAATGTTTCTTGTATATACCCAATTGTTCTCTAGGTAGATTTTTTCCTTAAATGGTGATTTCTCCTTGATTAATGGGATCTTGGATGGATTTTTTTAGTCTCATCCGATTGAATGTTGTATGCCCATGTACTCAATGATATTCATAAAATTCATGTTATTTAAACCAAGAGGGTTTGGGTACATCCTCACCATGTGCTTTCACATCTAGAATTTGGATCATGTTTGTGTTGATGAGTTTTTGGAGGACAATATTGATAGGTTCACCTAAGGAAGTATTTTCATGTCTAGTATATTTTTTAGGTTAACCTATAGGAATGACCAAATTTTTTTGGGGAGCTTAAATATTCTGAGATGATGATGGTGGAAATATTTGAATGTTTTGGACATTTTTGGAATTGGTCACACCATCATGCACTATGTTCTTGTTCCAAAAATGATATTTGTCACTAGATTGATTATTGTCTTTTCTCTCTTTATAGATCATAACTAGTCCTTTGGTGATAAGTGATTTCTCTATGGCAACTCCTTTTTCTATGATTTCATTAGAGGAGTGTACACATTGCATTTATAAATAAAATCCTATTTTCGTATTCAAGTTTTGGACAAAGATAGTGACAAGTTATTTTTTGAGAATGGGCCATGCAAAGCAGCCAACAAGCTATATCCATATTTGTAAGAAAGAGGCAAATATTTCACCACTATTTAGGTTTTTTCTACAGAGGTCCATCATGGTGATGTCATATTCGATATTGCAAGATAAATGTGTGAAAGATCTTGTGGTTGTCTTGGAAAAGGTGGTATTGGTTTGATGAGGAAGGTGGGTAAACCAATTTAGGGCTTTCCCACCCAAGCTTCTAGGGAATAGTCTCAAGAGGTATGCATAAAGATAAGAAACCTCTTGTCATGCTATGTAGAATTCTTTAAGGTGTTCCCTAGGATCTTCCTTGTCTTGGTCAAAGTCCTCCAACGTGGGGTAACCTAGGTCATTTGAATCTTGATCATCCTCATGTATGATGTGGGATGAAAATTGGAATGTGTTCTCCAAGGGGGTTTAATGGACCACTTGTTCAAAGAACATGCCATTGGATAATGAAGTTAGGAATCATTTTGATGCCATGATTTTATTTTCTAGCTTCTAAACTTGTATTAGGCATACAAGAAATAGACCTAGGAATGATGGGATTAGATGAAAGTGATTAATTTTGATATGCTAAGGGGGTGGATGGTAGACCATAAAAATAAAAATAAAAATATGAATTTAAAATTATTGGATTGAAAGGATGATGATGATGGATTGAAAGGGATGATGATGGATTCAACTTGGAAATATTATGGAAAACCAAGAGGTGAAGATGGATACAAACTTGACAATGCTATTGAAAACCAAGAGGTGTGAATGGATACACAACAATGTGTTTGCAAGTAAATCTAGATCCTTGATAGATATGGATGATTTTATTACTTAGAGTTGACAAGTGCCTAAGAAAAGATAGACGGTGATTTTGGAAGCTAACTTGGGGTATCCAATTTCCCAAGATAGGGAAACCAAAATGATAAGGATATCTTAATACACTATGTAAGATAGGCAGGTTATCAAGAAATATACAAGCTAGTGGATAAAAGGGATTAGGATCTAGACTTGAATCTTAATAAGATTGATTTTATTTTGGATAAGCTATGGATTTGGATTGGAAGATAAGATAGGTCAAATTTGTTGAACATATGTTATCATTGATGTCAGAGGTGCTCACTGATGTCAAAGGGGTGATGCTACTAGATCAATGAGAATTAAATGTAATCACTTATGTTATGTCTAAGCTTTTGAAATCATGAGCTATTTATGTCATGATCATGTCATATTAGATATTTTGGGAACAACGTGCTAGGGTGAACTACACTATGAAGAAGGCTATTTGTAGTATGCTTGAAATATCATGCTTGTATCTATTCCAATTTCTAGAAGTAGTTTAGAAGTGTTTGCAAAATTATTATGTGAATTTCTACTCATACACTATATTATACTATAATAGTGTTTTCCTTCGCATTCCACCATAGTTGAATGTAGTGCCTTGAAAATTGAACATAAAATAAATTTACTCAATTTGTGTTAGATTCCAAAATTTTAGAGGTGGAGATTTAGAAGACAAAAGGTTGGATGTAAGAGAGTATTTTATATGTTGATTGGCTAACTGTGGATAGTCTGAGTGTTTACACTAGAGAAAGGAAGTGTGTGCTATTTGGAGGAAGCATGTGAAAATAAGACCAAGTTAAGATCTATGAAGGAAGCACACAACATCATTTATTATTGGTGGAAACAAATTTGATTTTGGATCGACCCACTACAAATTTCATATCAATTTGAATTTAGGTCCACCTTAGCCAACCTGGCTAATTATAGATGGTGTTAAGGGATTCCTAGCCAACATGAAATATTGCTAATGTATTGGGACATATACATTTATGAATATCATTCAGTGACTAATCATCATCTATGGATGTGTGAGTGAGTGTGAATGTTATATTCAAGTGATGCAATGGGAGTTGCATCCTAATCATTGTGTGATCTTATAAAAAGATCATATGTTGTGTAGGGGAGTTTCTAGAGAAATATCAAGTCAAGCAGAAGCTATGTGATCAATATTGAAGATCCACATATCATATCTCTATAATCTAATAGGATTGATGTCTTATCTATTGAGTTCGTGCTCAAATATTTGTATTAGGGATTGGTGTCTCTAGTAGGTTGGTGCTTATAGATATAATAGGAAAATGATGTCTCTGATAGGTTGGTGCCTACTTCATGATTGTAATTTATTCATTATTTATGTGAGGCTAGATTTGGATAATAGCTCCAAATAGCTCTTCTCACTGTGGTTTTTCCTATTTCAGGTTTCCATGTATATTTTGTGTTCATTGTATGAATGTGTGCATCTATTTTTCTTTATTAAAGAGTTTTAAATAGATTTAAATATATTGATTCACCCACCCTCTCAGTAAATTATGTTCCCTTTAAAATGATGATAGAGATTGGATGGGAATATGAGATAGATCAATGATAAAAGATGATGGATTGGAAGGATTATATAGATCAATGGTGATAGAAAATGGATGGAAATATGAGATAAATCAATGATGAAAGATGATGGATTGGAAAGATAATATAGATCAAGAAAATAAATGGGTGTTGATTGGTCTAAGATCTAGGGATGATGATAGTGATTTTTAGGTTATGAAAATGGATGAAGATGATGAGATGAAGGAATCATGGGGGTTGTTGAATGGATAGAATGAAAAGGATTGATTTTTTGACTAAAGTGATGGGCTAATATAGGTCTCTTAGGTCCGTAAAGGTCAAAATTTTAGTTTAGGTATCTTAAGTGGCCAAATGGGATCAAATTTGTAGAGGCACAACTTTATGGAATAAAGGTGCCTCGAGATGGAATATAGGTCCTTAGAATGGAACATACACACCTTTATATGAAACACAATCAAATTTTCATAGAAAACTATGTAAAGGCACCTCAAGATGAAACACGGGTTCTTGGGGATGAAAAAAAGTCGTTAAATGTTAGTTTGGGGTGCTTTCATAGATTTTTAGCAAGAGATTGAGAATCAAAAAGATGTATTAGCTGACTTGACTCTCAAGGTGATAAGGATAAATGAATTTCACTAGTTTTGTACCTAAAGACATTCCAAACAAATAAGCACAATCCTAAATTTAGTCAAGTAGTGTGTATAATCAATGTGGGTGTACCAGCCAAAGGCTAATAGCTCAAGATTAGTGTGTAACACTTCTCTTTCAAGAGTCAGTAGCTTGGGATCTAGTGGCACAAGGTCTCACCTTTCCATTTTCTTGGAGGTCCTAAGACCTTTCTCAAAGAGCCTCTACCTCTACTCAGGGAGGTACATGGTGAGTAACTTCAAGCATGATATTGTACCTTGCACCACACTAAGCAATGACCATGTATGGTATTAAAGGATTCTAAAAATAAGGCATTTAGTGGATCTATGAAAAATAATCCCCTTTGATAGTGCTATAGATTAGGAGGGTATCTCCTCTCATCACCAAAATATCTTGATAGGTCAAGTGTCTTGCATGGCTTGGGATGAATGACACTAACCAAAATTTTATAAGGAAGATAAGGTAGCAAAAAAACTTCCTACACTAATCTTAAGAGAAGGGTACTACAAAAATTTATAGTTCTTTACATTAGTTAAAAAAAATTAAATAGAAATAAACATAAATATCATGAATACCAAAAACAAAGTGATTTATGCAAGGAAATCCCTTTCAAGAGAAAAACCCTTCAGTCCAAAATTTTCCAAATATATTTGTAGACATGTAAAATTGACCTAACACATATCACACATCCTAAATGACATTTTCTCATCATCGGCATCATTATCACCTAATATCACTACATTTCACATCAATTGCATCAAAAATCCTAATTTCCTCTATTAATTGAATAATATTATGTTATTTAATTAATTCACTTTTTTACCATTTTTGACGAATTAAATAAGTTTCATTTATTTAATAAAGTGTAAAAAACCTAATTTCCTCTATTGATTGAATAATATTACATTATTTAATTAATTCACATTTTTCACCAAATTTGACCAATTAAATAAATTTCATTTATTTAATAAATTCCTAATCTAAATTTATTCCTCTTGATTAATTAAAAAAAAATTATTTAATTATGTCTCTAATTTACTCTATTCCCTTAAGTCAATTAAATTATTAAAACTTAATAGTTTAATTAAATCACTTTCCACTAAACTTGAATAATTAAATAAATTATTCAAAACATCATCCAAAAGGTCAAATCAAACAAATACAACTTTGTTTGCAAAAGTCAACCTTGATTTGCACGTTCAACTCAAAAAGATAAATCAATTAATTAATTATCCTCATCCACTTTCATGATTGAGAAAATTACGATCCCTCGATTGCTCACTCTATTTTCTGACTAATCCATCTATTTCCTAATAGATCAATCTATTCTTCAATTCCATAGATTATTCAATCTATTTCCTCAATTCCACTAAACACTCAAATTGATTTCTTCAATCACACCAATTACGTAATCAAGTTGCACTAATTATTCCTATCTAATTGCTCTCAACGGTTTTCGACCGTTGATTAGGATATTCTACTACATAATCTTGAGCATTCATTTTGAAACACAAATTATATATAACAACCATATTCTTTCTCAAAAATGATAGGAGAATCAACATATTTTACACAATGAAGTAATGCCACAATCTTGATCAATATTTTGACAAAGCTTTACACATATCTTCGATCAAAAACACACACATGTTCTTCAAGCTTTTGCATGCACAATGGAGGTTTTGCATTGATACGAACAACCCAACATCTTTGCGAACACACTTTGACACGAGATGGTAAAGCAACTTTGTTTTTGAATTCATTATTATTGTTTTCTTTCAATTACATTCTTGAATTCATTAATTATGTAGTTTCATTTCATAAGTAATGGGCATGAATCTTGATTCTTGTTTTGAGCTAGATTAGTTTCAATTCAATTCATTTATCTCATTTGATACCATAGATTCCCCCTTACAAATTCTAACATGCCCGATGGGACTACGGTCCTTAACACTAATCATTTTATGAGAAAATTTTGAAGTTGCAGGTTCTAGAAATGTACTGGAAATATTTCATGCATAGGCTACAAGATTTTTTCACGGTTGATTTCACGTTTCTACTACACTTGACTCTTTTTGGGGTGCTTCTAATATTTTTTTTCACTTTCACAAAAATAATAGAGGCCCATTTGGTTTTTTCAACCGCTTTTGCTTAAAACACAAAATCCGCACTTGACATTTTCAGTCGCACTTGCTTATGATAGGGCTGCTTCTACTAATTTTTTTCTCTTTTTCTTTATCAAACTTTAATCTAAAAGTTGCAAGTTGTTTTTCAATTTCTAACGTTAATGTTGGCTTGATTTGAGTGTTTGACAAATGCTTTAACATATTTTATGAAGGATTTGCAGGAGCATGACATGAGTTTACCCAAAAATTTACTCACTTTTATTGCAAAGAAGGTGAATGGTCAAAGATTTTAAGTTTTCAAAGCTTTCATAGCTAGAAAAATTCAATTTGGCACATAAAAATAACCCCACAAACAAACACTTCAATTTTGGTGCATCTAAAATGAAATTTTCCCAAAGCTTTCATAGTTAGATAACTTCAATTTGGTGCATAAAAAGAAAAATGCTCAATTTAGTGCTTAAGAATTGAACCCACAAACAAACATTTCAATTGGTGCTCTAAGAATAAACTTTTTCAAAGATTTCATATTTTAGGAGCATACTTCAATTTTGGTGCTTATTAAAACAAATGACCAAACACTTTCATTTTGTTGATGAACATACAATTTTATTTTGTTGAATTATTAGGAGAAGGATTAGAAAACACTTTGGTTGGTGCTTAAAAATGAACAAATCAGATTCTTGTCTTGCACATTGCTATCTCTTTGTCTGAAATCTAGAATATTTCACATTGGTGCACATAAAAAGAACAAAATGCTATCTTGTACACACTTTTATTTTTTTGTTTTACTTTATTTTTTATTTTATTTTTATTTTCATTTTTTGAACTTAAAAGGAACATTGCGATGAAGTGTATACTATGTATTCAGTGTTTGGAGAACTAGGTCTCCATCATCTCCCCATCACCTTTTGGTGATCTTGGGTGATGAAAATCATCTTGAGTTTCACATGTCTATTTTCATTTCAAAGCATATCTTTAGAGGGAACGAACCAAGCGGTACTTTCATTTTGGTTCACTATATAAATAATTGGGTGTGATGAAATTCATCAACCACCTGGTGTGGATGTTCTATACCAATGAAATTCTCCCTCAGTATCTATGAGATACTTAAAAACCTTTAGCAACAACTAAGGGCTAAGAGACCTCTTAATTAAGTGAATCATTGCATGTATAGACACCAAGTTATGCCAAAATAGTCATTAAAAACCCTTGTTTAGTAGTGACCAACTAGTTCCAAATCCAAAGCATATTTTAAAGTAGTACATTGGAATAGCACCATTCCAAGAATTTACTTACCATGTTTGGCTTTTGGTTGAGGAAATAAATAAAATAAAGAAGGGACTCTTTTTCTTGAAGTGTCAAGATGGTACATTTCCTTGAAATAGTCTATTTTTCCATTTCATCATGGATTAATAATCTCTTAGGGGGATGATTAGTAATCCTAACAAGAAATACATACCCACTTGAGCTAGGATTGTAAATTCTTGTGAGTCAATTTAAATACATTGTATGATTCTAAAACAACACAAACACACATCAACATATTCAGCAAATTTCAAACACTTTAAGGTTAGTGTGAATAATTTGAAAAGAGCCCTATGTTTTCAATCCCTAAAATATATCCTAAGGGTATCTTTGAAAGGTTTTCAAACATTTAGGCTTAGATTGTAAGTCACATTGAATATAAAGTTAACATTGGAAAACTATAGCCTTTTTTTGGTATCTTAATTTTCACTTGGTGGAAAGAAACGTACCTTTAAAAGTTATAGAGATTTAGAGCCAAAAATGAGTGTTTGTGGTAAAAGATTCATGTCATTCCATACATTTACGGTTGTATCACTTATCGTATCTCAAAAATAGAGCACTTGAAAAGTCAGATCAACCAAAATAATTCAAAACTACAAAACTTATCCAAACTATTTCCAACACAAAAACCAAAAAACAAGTTTGCACAGAATACCTCTTTTGCTCCTATTTCTACCACAATTGACCAAAAACTGGTCATAGTTGACCTAAGCATCTCACTTTTTCTCTCTGACTTATGACATTTGTTGATAAAAACATGTCGCTTTTACAAAATCTGAACACAATTTCCATAATCTAGCCGCAATTGACATTTTTTGTGCCACGCTTGATAAAATTTCCCAAACACAATTTCCAAAAAAATGGATGCTTTTGCCTAAAATGTTCTCTTTTGCAAATCACTGCTCATCAAATAGAAAACTTGACATAGAGGCCACACTTGAAAATTTTGGCTATATTTCCCTTAATGATATGGCTGCACTTAACCTTAAACTAGCCACAATTGACATTTTCAACCGATTTTTATCCAAACTTACCACTTTTTCTCTATTTTATGATTAAAATAAAAAAACCAATCCCAAACTAGTTACAAAATCTCTTGAGAACAAAAACAATTAGACTCCCAAAATCAGTCATAAATCACATCAGTTTGTCATCCAAATTCAACACCTCATCCTACTTTTAGAAATCAAAATAAAAACAAACAAACTTGGATCATTCTTTCATTCGTACTTCTAAGATATCAATATTTTATTGAACCTCAAGGCTAGTTCAAGTAAATTTCCTACAACATATCCTCTAGAAGAAGAAGTGAAATATCAATCCAAGCCTTTCAACATTTTGAGTTCCAAGAATATTGTCATCCCCAAAACATCACTCAGACCTTTGGGTCTTGAGAATCAAAACAACCATATCAAAACACCAATATTTTCATCTTTCACCTTATGAAAATTTGGCATCCATTTGCTCCAATTCAACAACCAAACCTTACACCAACTATCATACAACGAAACTTTGAGCTGATTGAAGGAGAATGAACAAACATAATCGGTTGTTTGAGGAGCTTCATATTTGAGAAAAATGAAACACCAAACCAGTGGAGAAACATAGCTAACATCCTAGATAAAGAGGACCAGAGAGCAGATCTTGTAGCTAAAAGGACCGTATTACCACCTCCTATGTGGAAATAGGTATCCTCACAACTGAACCCCACACATGTGCTTGTCTTCATGATCTCTTGCAAGACCAAAGTCCTTAAATGAAGATCCACATTCCAGATTTTCGAAAAAAGGCATCATAGTTCAAGGTCTATCAAGAGGCGCATCTTAAAGACTTACTGCAACCAAGAAATCTTGCTAAGAAATTTTTATACTCGCCCTTTAAGGAATGAACCAGACTTGCATATCCAATATGAGCTTAACATTTAAATCATTGAGTTCTTAGGGTTGTATCACTTTAGAGCCTGTATTACCACCTCTCACATGGTAATAGACACCATCCTTCAAAAAATAGAAAATCCAAAAACACAAACATAATTTTATTTCCTTAAAATAGAAAATCGCAAAAACAAAGCATTAGTTCATTTCATAGTTAGAAATCACCAAACGGTCACAAAATCTTGGTACTTGTTTATGAAAATTATGAGATCACAACATATATAAAACATGGAGGCCAAAAAAAGTAGTTCTATCATACCCCCAAAAAACACCACCAATGACGGAAGCAACCCATGGGGATATAGACCAAGTGACCTTGAAACTCCCCCAAGGGGACCCACAATTAAGGTAACGAAAAATGAACCACCAAGTGAGGGAGAAGTAATGCATATAAAATAAAAAGCGATGGATAGATCAAACCAAAACCCAAAGGAAATGGTCGTAGAAGAAGTGGATAGTGAAGAAGAAATAAATGATGAAGAATTCTTTCAACATTCCAAAAATTTGAAGGTGCTTAAATTGATGGACAAACTCCTAAGAAAGGATCCAAACACCTATTTCTTCAAATTAGCACAAAGTGGCGCTAAGCTTCCTATATACTTTAATGTGGAAGGTCTTAAGGATCCTCACCTCATTCCCTTAGGGGATAATTTGGTTTTAAGAGAAGAACCCAAACCACTAGACCTTCTAAAAATTCCACTAATCTTCTCACAAGGCAATGACCAACCAAAGACAATCCGTTGTATAGGAAACCCACCCAAATCAAACAATCAATAGTGGCCCAATAATATCAAGGGTTCCATCTCAATACATAGCATAAGGTAACAACCCACCACCAAGATAATATATTCCCCAAAACACTTCATATATTGATCCTTCCCAAAATATACAAACTCAACAAGGGAAATTTCCAAAATAGTACCATCAACAAGGTGGGTCACATGGTACCCTTCCCAATCAACAGTACCAATAACAAGGAGTGCCACAGGGTACCCTTCCCAATTGATCCCATCAACAAGGTGTCCCACCAACACATTATCAGGGTAACCTTCAATACAGTTTGTCCCATCAACAAGGTGTCCCACCAATGCACTATCAAGGTAACCTTCAAAATAGTTCACCCCAACAACAAGGTGTGCCACATGGTAGGTCCTTCCCAATTAATCCCGCCAACAAGGTATCCTGCCAATGCATCACCAGGGTAACCTTCAATATAGTTCATCCCACCAACAAGGTATCCTGTGAACACATCACTAGGGTAACCTTCAATACAGTTTATCCCAAAAATAGGGTGTACCAACACACTACTAAGGTACCCCTCCTCAACAACAACAAGGAGCTCACCTTCCTTAAATTAAACAAGGAGCTAACCCTCCTTCAATACAACAAGGAACTAACCCTCCTTACATTCAACAAAGATCTAACCCTCCTTCCATACAACAAGGAGCTAACCCTCCTTATATTCAACAAGGAGCTAACCCTCCTTCCATACAACAAGGAGCTAACCCTCCTTACATCCAATAAGGGGCTAACCCTCCTTACATTCAACAAGGACCTAAACCTCATTATATTCAACAAGGACCTAACCCTCCTTACATCCAAGGAGCTGACCCTCACATTCAACAAGGAGCTAATCCTCCTTCCATCCAACATGGTTTCCAAGGTCCGATACCTCCACAATACCCAACCTATGATAAAAAAAACATGGTAGGACAAAAAGGTTACTATGCACAAGACCCACAAATAAACGTACCGAAAACAGAGGTGGAAATGCAACTACAAGCTATGAAATAAAGGATATCAGATATGCAAATAAGAAAACCAAAAAATACTTATACCTACAAGATATATGTCCATTTCATTTTGATTGCTCCATAACTATGCTCCCCTTTCCAAAAAAAATGAAATACCAAAGTTTGAAAAGTACAAAGGAAAGGGAGATCTAGGTGTGAGACTTTTTGGTATCTTGTATGGAAGTACAAAATAATGTTTCTTACCTAATGAGGCTCTTTCCATGTAGCCTCACTAGTCATGATATGGAATGGTTCTCCCATCTACCACTATGGAGTAAAATTTTCGATGAATTGACCACCAAGTTCATAAATCACTTCTCATTCAAGATGGAGCAAGACATCACCATCACAGATCTATACAAGATTAAAAATATTCAAGGAGAATCCTTTACCTCCTACCTACAAAGATGGAGGCATAAGGCTAGTAGATGCAAGTGGCCTATTCTTGACAAGGAACTGGTAGACATCTTTATTTCCAATTTCCAAGAAAAATTCAACTTCCAACTTACCATGTTGTGTCCCATAAAATTTGAAGAAACTATTGAAAAGGAACTACACATCAAGAGAGCTCTCATAGCAAGGGGAGTCATTAAACTAAACAATTCAAACAACAATACTTCTAGTTCAATTGATAGACCCAATATTTGGGCCAAAAATAAAAATGTTACCAATGATGGAGTAGTTGATGTAGAGTTGTGTGAAATGTACAAAATCCTTATGGACAACAAAATAAACTTCAAGTTGCACAAACAAGCTATGCTCCTAATAATGCATAAAACAATCAATTTAGTTATCTCAAAAACAATCAAGCGGTTAACCAATAGAAAAATCAAGGAGGGAAACAAAAGCAATATAATCTGCTAAGGAAGAAGTTCATGACATTAGGAGAACCCATTGTGATAATCAAGTGAAAATTGGTGCAACAAAACCTCAGCAAGGTCAACGATCGACCAAACTATGAGGAACCAAGCTTCAAAACACCATGGTACAATGAGAAGGACTTATGCAAGTTCCATAAAATCAAAGGATAAACAAAAAATAACTACACGAGGCTCAAACACATCATCCAAGACTTAATTGACAAAGGAGATGTGCATATAGAACATCATCCTAGAAACAAAGATCTTCAAATCTACACAAATCCCAATTTGAACCATAACAAGAAAAGTGATAAAGGGAAGGAATAAGACTATCACAGTGCTAACTACACCTATGGTGAGATCATCCTAGGTACCCTCTCCCAAGAAGATCACATGAGGGTCAATGTGCTGACTATATGAGGTAGGGACCCCGAATGTAACGTAACTACCCGTCGAGGGAAAGTAACAATACAAGGAGCACCACCTAAACCCACAACTAAGTCATCTAATGAATATAGTATTGTGGAACAACTAAAGAAGACTCCCACCTCTATCTCTATCCTAGAACTACTAATATTGTCACCTGTACATAGGGAAAAACTAGAAAAAGCATTAGAAGCATCAATCCCTAATGACCTAGATCCTAATTAGTTTCAAGCTATGGTTGGAAAGATGACAACCAATCACCATTTAGTATTTTTTGAGAAATACCTTCCATAGAATTCATTCCATAACCAAGCCCTCTACATAGACTTTTGTGTCCACAAGCATATGGTCAAAATGGTGTTAATAGATAATGGTGCAGGTCTTAACATTTGTACCTTGAAATTTGTCAAACAGCTAGGGTATTCTGACGATGTGATTGACTAGGTAAAAATCATTACTATAACGGCCTATGATGACCATGAAAGGAATTCAGAAGGGAAAACTAGGCTATTAGTGTAGATAGGACTAGCCACCACAAAAACCACATGTTAGGTAATGGACCTTGAGTTACCATATAACCTCCTTCTAGGACGCCCTTGTATTCATGCACTACAAGCGGTTTCTTCAAAATTTTACCAATGTTTAAAGTTTCCTTAGGAAGAAAAGGAGGTTACATTATATCTTGATCCTAAACCTTTCCACTTTTATGAAAAATTGGAGGATAAATATAATAAAATCCAGCATATACCCAACAATGACATATCATTTTATTCATTCTCATATGTTGACCCTTCCACACGACCATCAACCTCGACTAAGACCACAACAATTTGGCAACCAAAACCTGAAACCAAGGTTCAAGTACCTGACAAAGATAATGTAAATTATCATTTCAATCAAGCATATTTCATTGAAATTCTTCCACTGACACCTAAGCTTTATGGAGGACCTAAGGAGATCAAATATGTTCAAATAGTAAAAATGATAGCTAAACCCACAATCTTTACCAAGTGGGGAGATATGAAAGATGAGGAGATATTCAAAGAAGACTTGCCGTCCATTATTTACAAAGAAGACCAAAAGGAGCTAGAACAATCACAACCTCTTCTAATTGATTCTAGTAGTAAAGGCTATCAATTAGCTTAACAAATGGGATACAATAGAAGTGGCCTTGGGATACACAAAAAAGGAATATGGGAGACCATCATAGTGGAACAAAGAAAGAAGAACATGGGACTAGGTTATGACTCAAAATATGTGGTTACACTAAACATAAGAAGAACCTCTTTTAAGAAATAGGTGCCTTCTACTAGCATTAATACATTAGAAACCTACCACCTAATAGATAACGATTTACTTATTGAGGACTTATTTGAAATCTTTAGCATTTGTACAGTCCTTACCTACACTATCAAAACTATTTCTAATGACTATTATTATTCTGAAATAGAATCTAACAAGTATAAATGGGATTCTCCTTCCATTGTCACCTTTAGCGATGATGACCTAGACACCCAATGGGAGAATGATACCATTTCCATACTGACCATTTTGACAACCTTTGTAAGATTTTCAGATAATGATGATATCCTACCCCTCTACTACCCACAATTGATAGACTGGGACCAAGAACAACATACTTATGTTCTAGATCAATTCCGAAATGATGAAGCAATCATAGAGTTTATGGGAATTCGAACCGATGTACCAGAAAGAGATCATAAATCATGTTTCATCATAGAACTCAAATAGGAAGCATACTTCAGTGGGGAGATTGTGTTCTCTAGTTGCAAAAGTGAAAAAGATAATATAAAAATCAAAACAAGATTCCCTAGAGAAAACCATTACGTGGCTCTATCAGATCCTAAAAAGAAAAAAATAAAGGACAGATCTGAAGGTGAAACCTCTTTGAGGCACCCAAATATGGAGGATTCAATCTCCCCATTTCTGAGTACCAAGAGAAGTCGACACTTCTAGTCAAGGAGGTAGAATCAATGAATGTTACCACAATAGAAGCACCCAAAATTAGGCACCATACAACGCCACTTGATCCTAAAGAGAAAGTGAAATTCTCAGTTTTCATTCATGAAAGACAGATAAAATTTGCATGGACATGTGTAGATATTCTAGGGCTAGATTCAACATTGGTTGTACACCATCTAGCTATGTTTCTTGGAGCTAAACCTATCAAGTAGAAACTATAGAAAATGCATCACCAAATAACATTATTGATAAAAGTATAACTAAAGAAGTTAATAGATGTGGGCTTCAATAGACCAATCGATTATCTAGAGTGGATATCAAATCTAGTACCAGTGTCCAAGCCCACTGGGGGAATAAGGATCTACATGGACTTTCGAGACCAAAATAAATCTTGACCAAAGGATGGATTCCCTCTTCCGAGTATTGACATGATAGTAGATCTAACAACATGGCATTATATATCATTAATGGACGGTTTCTTTGAATATAATCAAATAAAAATATCCCTTGATGATCAACATAAAATCACATTCACTTGTTCCTGAGGGACCTTCTGCTAGAATGCCATGCAATTTGGCCTAAAAAATGCAAGAACAACCTATCAACGAGCGATGACAACAATCTTCCATGATATATTGCATGCAACTATGGAAGACTATGTGGATGACATACAATCAAAGGCCATCAAAAGAGAGGAACACTTGATCAACCTTCTAAAAGTGTTTGATAGGCTAGAACAGTATAAATTGAGACTCAACCTAAAAAAGTGTGTATTCAGAGTAACATCTAGAAAACTACTAGGTATATAGTATCAAGAAGGGGCATTGAAGTAGATCCTACGAAGGTAAAATCCATACAAGAGATGCCTCCACCATAGAAATTAAATAAAATAAGAAGTTTACAAGGGAAATTACAATCCTTAAGGTGATTCATCACACAACTGGTAGCCAAATATCATCCATTCATTCATCTATTACATAAAGATATCATATTCAAGTGGGATGGGACATGTGATCAAGCATTCCAACAAGTCAAAGAGTACCTACTTACTCCTCTAGTCTTGATGCCACCTATTCCAAACAAAGAAATGATACTCTATGTGTCTACAACACAAGCAACATTGGGAGCTCTCCTCATGCAACTAGATGATAACAACAAAGAAAGAGTGATCTACTACATCAGTCAAACATTGGTGTGCTACGAGTTAAACTATTCACCCATAGAAAGAGTGTTTCTCTTTGTCATATTTGCGACACAAAAGTTGAGACACTATTGTAGACACCTAAAAATGTCTCGATGGATCACAATGGCTAACTAACATCATTTCATCCTCAAACCCATCCTCTTTTCACTTGTTAAATTAAATAAGCCTACTTATTTAATTAAATGCCTCATTTTCACCTATTAATCTAATTGACCTAATTGAGTTAATTCACCCCCTCTCACACTGACATTTCATCCGATTTAATTAAATAATGCAAATTATTTAATTTTAACCCTAAGTCCTCTTATTTAATTAAATATCTTATTTGCATCTTGTTTTCATTAAATAAATCAATAATTTAATGAATATCCTCACATTCCTCATCTTACACATTCAAATTTAGTTTTAATTAACTAAATCTCTAATTTCACTCTCATACACTTGCATAGGGAATATTCCAAAGGAATATTCTCCTATTTTCCTCCAAAAAAGGTAATGATTACTCCAAACAAACTTTGAAACAAATTTTTAAAGCTGTTGCAAAGTGTGTTTTTTTTCATTATTTTGAGCCCTTGATCTTTTCTTGATCCATGTGATCTTTGATTCTCATCAGATGATGAGAATCCTTCATCCATGTTTCATCTTCCTTTCATTTGTGACCATTGATAGATCAAATCAATCCCATCCATTGCTTTTTCATTTGATCTCCATTAAATCAATTATTTAATGAATATCATATAAATCCCCTAATTTGCATAATTAAAACTTTATTTTTATTATCAAATTATTCATTCTTCCACTTGCAAGGGAATATTCCTCCTTTGCACATTCCTCCAAAAGGGGAATATTCCCATGGACTATTCCTTCCCCTTTTGCATAATTAATTTTTTTTTTAATTTGAAAAATATCTATTTCCTCACCCATGAGAATATTCCAAATAATATTCTTTCTCCTCACTCATTTGAAAAATAGAATATTCTTAGAAAGTTTCATGTGTAAGTTAACTCAAAACTTCTTGTGCAAGTTAACTTGTGACCTCTTGTACAAGTTAAAAGTGTGTTTGTTTGGATGAATGTAAGCCCTTGATTAAATATAAACTTTAATTTTCACCCCTTGATGAAAATCCATGATCCATGCCTCCATATTCTTTCCTTTTTGACCATTGATTAGCTTTTTCAATCTTAGCCCTTCATTTTTCATTTGCTCTCCTATAAATAAAGCACTATTTGGAGACAAATGGATCCATCTTTTAACAAAAAATTTATGTTGTTAAAATAATTTTCACTTGCACTCACATTTAACATCAATTTATCTTTATTTACTTGCATATTATCTTAGCTTCCATTAATGGCTTCCATGATAGCATACATGCATACATTTAGCTTATTTGTTAATTAGGATTTTAATCTTTTTAAGCTTGCATACATTTAGAGTAGATTTGCATACACCCATATCAATCATCTTAGCATAAATCATGTTAAAATAGCTTGCATAATATTCATTTAGATTTAAATCATGTTGTCATACACATCTATCAATGGTTTCATCAGTTTTCTTCAATAAAATTGATTGAAACAAGCTCATTATCCAAGAGATTGGGAAATGGTGACCATTCCACATCAATACGACACCACTCCCCCAATAGGATAAGTTTCAATGTCTTAGATTAGAGGTTTCTCAAGCTTTCATGATTTAGAATGTTAGTTTTAATGACTTCTTTGTCTTTGTTTACAGTGAATGATCTTATTGGGATTAATTCTTAGTGGGTTAAATATGCCTCGAATTCATATGGATCAGGTGTAGTTAGCCTTCACTATTTCATTTGTCATATTCTAGTGCTAGAGGGAGGGGGAAATTTAATGTTTTGGGTGTTTTTTTGAAGAAATTCTAGATTTAATCTCTTAAATGCATGATTTTCCTTAATTTTTAATGAATTCTACATGACTAATCTTGCAGAAAGGTTGTTGGGTTTTGGAGATCTCATGTTTATCTTTCCAAAAAAATTTACGATTTCAAAATTGATCAAGATTTGAGAAAGTTGTCATTATCTCAAGTTTTTGTCCATGATTAATTTTGCTATTTTTAAAAAAATCTAAAACATCCAAAAAACATAAAAAATCTTAAAAAGGTCAAACATCAAAAGTCCAAAAATAGTTCCCCTATCGAACTATGAGTCTTTGAGCTTCAACATAGGCAATACCATCATTGATGTGACCCCGAGACACCCGAGGTCAGTCCTTTAGGAGTCCATCATAATAAAGTGACATTTCCATCAATTGTTCATCTCTCATCTTCAATAAGTCAAGTCAGTCGAACTACATGGTCTTTGTGTGTATAACGTAGGCAAGGATTATCTTTGATCAACCCTCAAGGCCCCTAGGATAGGTCTTTTAGGTTAGGTTCTTGGTCGAAACTCAAAAAATCCCAAACATTCAAATATTCCAAAACTCCTAAAACATCCAAATATCGGAAAACCCCAAAAATTCAAATATCATAAAATACCAAAAACATTAGAAAACATTCAAAAGACCTAAACAACCTCAAATATTTTGGAAAACTCTAAAAATCCTCAAATAATCGAAAACCAAAACATTCGCATAAAATTTCAAAAAGACCAAAAACAACCTCAAAACATTTTCAAAATACCAAAAATATTGAAATATTTAAAAAAACCCAAAACAATCCATTCCATTTCATTTTCACTCGCAATAAACCTTCAACCATAATAAAGCAAGTGTCACCTTCAACCTTTGGAAAATAAAATAGAAAGCAAGTATAGTGAGTCGTAAAGTGAGAACTTAATTGTCAAAGTCTAAAGCCTAGATCATAGGTAAATATGTCAATAAAGTTTATATCAGCAAATTATCATAAAGTTCATCATCATCATAACATGAAACAACCATCTAATCGACATGTCCTAGGATGTATCCTTCCTACAATGGACATTAGTATCAAAAATCAACTTAGCTATATTTAAATTGGTAAGACATATAGATAACACTAACTGTTTGTCTTTGATCTTTTCTTATGATTTATCTTATTGACCCATTCTAAGGACCTCTCGATGATGTCTATTAAAATTATTTAGAGAGAAAGGAATGGAGAATTGATCATTATCTTTTGTTTTTTCTTCTTGTGGGTATTCTTGTAAAATAATCTTGGCACATACTTGCTTAGTTGTGTGTAGGAAGGTTGTTTGGAGTACGTTGTTGACTATTGTGTATGCTTTGGTACAATCTATTCTAAGCTTCTAACTTACATTCCAACAAGTTTTCCATATGTCAAGATGTGAACAAGAACTATCCTATCTATTTGCATAGTCAAAGTCCATTACACTAGATACAACACCATCTTGGTTATCAATAGCTTGATGCATCGTGTCTATGTGCTATATCAAAAATAAGGAATGACAAAAATCCCGATCCCAATATATGAGAAAATCATCATCATCATCATGCATTTCTCATCACCATCTCTAATAAAGTCTCGGTGCATCATGGAATTTTTAGAATTTTTAGAATTTTTGAATCAATCTTAAAATCAATGGTCAATCCGTTCATCCTATTCTTCTTATTCTTCTATCTTTACCAACAATTTTATCCAAGTATCGAATATGTGTGATATATCAAAATATACATGAGGCTACCCATAGACGATGACTATCTATACATCCTGAAATTTGTCTACATCAATATCTGAGATAGCATGCCAAAAATCCCTCTTCCACTAGGGCACAATGGGGCATCTATATCATCTTCAGCTCAACAATCTAAAAATTTGCAGCTCATTGATTCAAAATAAACTTGAAATATTAAGCATCTCAAGCATAAGTCTAATTTTCACCTATTGTGAGCCCGATCGGAACACTTTATTCTCTGATCAATCTCTCAAGGGGGCAACCAACCATCTTTTGATCATATCGATATCAAATCATCTAATGAATTTTGTTTTTATCCTTGCTAGCAAATCTTGATCAAAATTATCAAATCATTCATCATTGGGATATCTTTCCCTATCAATCCTTGTGGTATTCATATCTTGACAAAACCATCATTGCATTGTTGTAAATCTTCAACAATGTTATCAATCAATCAACTTTATCTTGGCTATGAACATCTTAAAGAGATCATCAATGTTCGTTTTTGCATCAAAATCAACATCATTATTTGAACCAATGCAACAAGTACATTGCTTCAAAGAGGGGAAAAATGTAGACACCTAAAAATGTCTTGATGGATCACATTGGCTAACTAACATCATTTTGTCCTCAAACCCATCCTCTTTTCACTTGTTTAATTAAATAAGCCTAATGATTTAATTAAATGCCTCATTTTCACCTATTAATATAATTGGCCTAATTGGGTTAATTCGGCCCCTCTCACATTGACATTTCATCCGATTTATTTAAATAATTCAAATTATTTAATTTTAACCCTAAGTCCTCTTATTTAATTAAATATCATATTTGTATCTCATTTTCATTAAATAAATCAATAATTTAATGAATATCCTCACATTCCTCATCTTGCACATTCAAATTTAGTTTTAATTAACTAAATTGATAATTTCCTTTCCATCCACTAGCATAGGAATATTGAATATTCTCTTATTTTCCTCCAAAAAAAGGTAATGATTACTCCAAACAAATTTTGAAACAACTTTTTAAAGTTGTTGTAAAGTGTATTTGTTTGCATGATTGTGAGCCCTTGATCTTTTCTTGATCCATGTTTCATCCTCATTTCATTTGTGACCACTAATAGATCAAATCAATCTCATCCATTTCTTTTTCATTTGATCTCCATTAAATCAATTATTTAATGAATATCATATAATTCCCCTAGTTTTCATAATTGAAGCTTTGTTTTAATTATCAAATTACTAATTCTTCCACTTGCAAGTGAATATTTCAAGGGAATATTCCTCCTTTGCATATTCCTCCAAAAGAGGAATATTCCTTCCCCTTTTGCATAATTAAACTTTTTTTTTAATTTGCAAAATATCTATTTCCTCACCCATGAGAATATTCCAAAGAATATTCTTTCTCCTCACTCATTTGAAAAATGGAATATTCTTACAAAGTTTCATTTGCAAGTAAACTCAAAACTTCTTGTGCAAGTTAACTTGTGACCTCTTGTACAGGTTAAAAGTATGTTTGTTTGGATGAATGTAAGATCTTAATTAAATATAAACTTGCATTTTCAACCCTTGATTAAAATCCATGTCTCCATATTCTTTCATTTTTTACCATTGATTAGATTTTTCAATCTTAGCCCTTCATTTTTCATTTGCTCTCCTATAAATAAAGCACTATTTGGAGACAAATGGATCCATCTTTTAACAAAAAACTTATGCTATTAAAATAATTTGCACTTGCACTCACATTTAACATCATTTTAGCTTTATTTACTTGCATATTAGCTTAGCTTCCATTAATGGATTCCATAATAACATAGATGCTTACATTTATCTTATTTTTTAATTAGGATTTTAATTTTTTTAAGCTTGCATACATTTAGAGTAGATTTGGATACACCCATATCAATCATCTTAGCATAAATCATGTTAAAATAGCTTGCATCATATTCATTTAGATATAAATCATGTTTTCATACACATCTATCAATGGTTTCATCAATTTTCTTCAATAAAACTGATTGAAAAAAGCTCATTATCCAAGGGATTGGGAAAGGGTCACCATTCCACATCAATGCGACACCACTCCCCCAATAGGATAAGTTTCAATGTCTTAGATTTGAGTTTTTTCAAGCTTTCATGATTTAGAATGTTAGTTTTAATGGCTTGTTTGTCTTTGTTTACAGTGAATGATCTTATTGGGATCAATTCTTAGTGGGTTAAATATGCTTTGAATTCGTATGGATTGGGTGTAGTTAGCCTTCACTATGTCATTGGTCACAGCTATATCTTAAAAACATAAGTAAAGTTGATTTCCAAGGTAGATACACTAAAGTACCTATTAGCAAAAGCAAATTTAACATGTAATATTGCTAAATGGGTGATGATCTTCAGTGAGTTCTACATAGAATATGTGGACAAAGAGGCTATAAAGGGACAAATAATGGAATATTAGCTAGCAGAAGCACCAATGGAAGATCAAAAGCCTCTTACAACATAGTTCCTAGATGAAAGTATATTGCTAATGGAACAGACAAGCCATTGGACCTTATACTTTGGTAGGTCCTATACTCAGCATGGCTCTAGAGCAGGTATCCTATTTCTCACACCACAAGGAGATAGTATACCTAAGGCATACGTAATAAAGTTCCCTTGCATAAATAGTATCTCAGAGTATGAAGCCCTAATTATAGGACTCAAAATGGCTATTGAATGGAGGATAAAAGAACTGTAGGTATTTGGAGACTCTCAACTGGTGATCAGACAAGTGAATGATGAGTACCAAACAAAAGACAACAAGTTGATGTCATATAAAAGGATGGTGGATAGCTTCAAGGAATATTTTGTCACCATAACATTTGAACAGATTCCTAGAATAAACAACATAGCATCCAATGCCATGGTAACAATAGGTTCACTTCTTGATATATCGTAGAACATTCCTAAGTATGAATTCCTGGTGGAGCAATTACTCATTCCATAATTCGATATCCTAGAATCAAATAGGTGTGTGTTGTTGGTTCTAATTCGCCATGGTACCAAGACAGATTCGATTACATCCAACATGGTATCATACCACTTGACTTGACAACTACCCAAAAGAAGATCTTTATCCGGAGGACTTCCTGATTCATGATCCTAGGAGATACCTTGTATTGTAGAAGTTTAGATGGTATGTTACTCCAATGTCTTTACATAGAACAAGGACAAACTGCATTACTAGAGGTACATGAAGGTGTTTGTGGTTCCCACTCTAATGGACCTAACCTAGTACAAAAGTTGCTAAGAACAAGGTACTATTGGCCCACCATGGAACAAGAGTGTATTCGACATTCCAGAAAATGTCATCAATGCCAATTGTTATGCCTTGCATAGCCACCCCATCTTTTGCCTTGGTCAAAATGGGTCCCCCTTTGTTGTTTTATCTTTTGTTGTTTTTCAAACAAAGTTCGGATTCTTTTGTTTTCAACACTTTTTTTTTCTTTGGTTAAGGTTGTCGGAATCGGAGCCGAAACCAAATCGGGTTTTGAAACTTCTTTCAAAACTTGATCCAATCCCCATCCCGACGGTCTTTCTTTTTGACCTTTTGTTTTGTCTTTGTCGGAGCCGGATCCGAAGTGGACATTAAATAGGTGTTTATTGGGATTTAAAAAAATCAAAATCCATTTTGTCTCTGCCTCCGCTTTTTGAACTTTTGGTTTTAGTTTAAGTCCTTATGTTAAGTTTGATTATTTCAGTCTTTTTATTTTACTTTTGTGGTTGGTTTTGTTTTATGCTTGGTCAGCGGAACTGGACCTGGAATGGGAATGAAGTTGCGAAATTCTTTGAGTTTCAAAATTAGTTTCCATTCCGATTCCGCTCCCGCTATTTCTTGGTCGTTGAATTTTTTTACTAAAGTCGCACTGTAGTGAAGTGTTTGTTCTTCTCTAGATTCGACTCCACTTAACTACATTTAATGCATTAATGAAAGCTACCATGCATAGGTAGAAACTCTAAATTTTATCTTGATTAGGGATTAAATAGGTTATTATTATTATTATTAAGAAATCAAAGAGTGAAGTAGAGCAGCTATGGATTCCATCTGAGTGAATCGATTGAAGGAGGAGGAGATAATTGTTTGCGAATTTCAATTTAGAAGGTTTTCCAGGTTTTGCGTTTAAGGTAGGGTTCCTATTCTCATTTTTCTTTTATTTTACTTTCTCATTCTCTATTTGTGTTTGTTTGATTTAGATCTTTGGGCAAGTTCGCCGTCTTAGTAGGTTGGCATGTTTGTTTTTCTTTCTTTATGTTTTGTTCTTGATATCATTTTGTGCTTTCGTTTTTGGTTTTTAGTGAGTTGGAGCACGGTCGTTTTCACATTTTATCGTGATCACATCGTGCTGCGTTAGGTTTTAAACATGTAGATTTAATTAGGGTTTTCCAGTAATGTAGGTTAAATTCTATTTTAATAGTGAGTTAGGGTTTGTGAGATCTTGTTTTTACTTAGGATTTTATTGCGCATTCATCTGGTTAAAATAGAGGGGTTAAATCCATGCCCTAGTTTTTATCGTGTTTTCTAGATTAGGCTTTTATGCATTTCTGTGATCACGTTTAAAATGATTAAATATGATGCTCTAAAATATAGTCATCCCCATAGTCATATGGGAATGGTTCTTTCATGCTATATTTTAAGCCTTATTTCGTTTAATATGACCTTAATCTTTAATCATGAAGTTATACATTAAATTGTTAAAATCATTGATGATGTCATGGTCAACATAGCCAGAAGCGGGATCAGAATTGATTTAGATTTTTGGATATGTTTTATGATTAGTGTCAATTCCATTTTTTCATCCCGTCTCTGAATCCGCTTCTAGTAAGAAGCTTTATTTCATGAAAATGTTAACCAAGGCGAAAGCGGAAGCGAAACCGAAACAGAATATAAAAATAGAAAATCTAAAGGAAACCGAATTAGTTTCCATTCTGGTCCTGGTTCCGATAACCATTCCAGTTCCAACCCTGAGCCCGCTTCTTGTTAGTAGAATATCAATAACGATTTTTTCTCTGAGCCCGACAGTATTTTAAAAGAGGATTATTTAGGATGTTTTTTTCCTGGTTCCACCTCTGATGTATGTTTGAAAGGCATGTTTTGAGATGTTTTATTCAAGAATCTAACTAGAGGTTTTGTTGCAGGAAAGCTGAAAAATGTCGGGAACATCAAGAGAAGCTTCCCAAAGGAACCGACCTGCAGGAACATCAAAGGCAGTAGCCAAACCCAAGAAGATCAAACCATAATAGTTACCTTATATGTTGAGGTATAACTACAAGAGTCTTGTTGTCATAGTAACCAAGGTGGAATCAGATTGGTAAGACATCACCGACAATAATTTGGGCTAGTACAATTTTGAGGAGTTGGTTGCAGAAATGTTTGCTGAAGATATCGCAGGGAGAACACAAAGAATTGTTGAGTCTAGATTGGCTCATATCACCTTGTTTCCTATATCTATCCAGTGCCCAGAGTTAATCTTGACAGCAACCAGTGCTTACAATCCAACTACCCGACAATTCATGGATTCACAAAACAATGTAATCATTGATCTCACTCCTCAAGCGTTTCAAAATATATTTAGTGTCTCGGATCCCCAAAACTTGTTGCAGTTGAAGAAAGCAAAAGCTTTGGATAAATACAGTAAATATAAGGAATCTAATAAGTCCCACTTTAACAAAAAGTGGTTGAGAACAGAAAAGAAGTCTCTATCCAAGCTGGCAGACCAACCAAAGAGGGCAAATTTCTACAAAGAAGTATCAGATTTGATAATTTTGTTGTCTAGGGATTTTGGGAAGAGAGATTCCTTTCATTTAAATGAGTGGATGTTTCCCTTCATCCAAACAATCTTAAATGGATCCCATCAATTTTATTGGCCAATGATTGTATCAAATGCCATACATGATCAGTTGACCAGCATAAGGGAGACTAAATAATTTTTCATGACTTCTTACATTGTGTATGCAGTAGCATGAGTAGGTGTCTTCCCGGGTTTGAATAGAGTGGGGATAATGGGAGAGTTAGATGGGCAGAAGAAGGTATGGGAGCATTATAACCACTTATCTCTACAATTTGCTGAGACTGAATACAGAAAGGTTAATGATGCATTTATAGATGTGATCATTAACCAACTCAACAAAGATGTAGGGTACAGGCTGAGCCAAGAGGCCATGGCATTTATCACTGAATGGGGATGTTGGTACATTCAATACCCCAGGTTTACATACTTCAGACTAGATGGATTTGAAGGTCATCCACACTTGTTGCCAAGGTGTTGCAATAACAGGATAGTGTTAATGGAATTTGTATATCAATCTCTTAGGGTTAATGCTCGGTTTGGCTTAAAACATAAGATGGGATGTCACAAGTTCCCCATGAAGTTGGGTGAGTATAGCTGTTAGCATTTGGTAGGAGCAAAGCTGGTATACAATGAGCTAATATAGTTAAAGCTAGGTTTATATACAGCTCGTAAGTACTTTGACCCAAAGGGTAAGATGAATTCCTTGTTACCTTCTGTGTTTGATAAGCATTTCAATTTATTAGAAGATTTATGGAGTGACTAGCAGGAGGAGTATGCTTTGAGGAAGAAGAATTATGAAATATTACCTATCTCACTCATGTCATAGTTTGGAGTCAAAAATGGCAATCCTAACACATTGGTGGATGATGGAGTTGTATTGGATCCTTATGAAGCTTTAAACATTGGAACTAAAATTCTAGATCCAATTGACTGGGATAGTGAGGAAACTATTGAAATTAAACAGATAGGAACATCAGTCTTGGATAGAAGCGTTCAATGGTTGGTTCTAAGAACCAAAGCTCCTCAAGGACCAACTCCTAAAAAGGGGTAATGATATAAAAGGCTAAAAAGAAAGAAACCTCCCAAGGAGCCTTTGGAGTTCCTTCCTCCAAACATTGAAGAAATAGAGCTTGAAGCAATAGTTGATGAAATAGAGACACAAGAAGGAGATGCTCAAATGGGATCGATTGTTTCAACACCTACCTTAGGTGAATCTTCTACTCAAGTCCCACTTGCAAAATAGAAAGGTGAGGAAGTTCAAAAGGGGACACTTCATAATGTTGTTGAAACTATGAAGGGAAAAGAAGTGGAAGTAGAAATTCATGATGTGGGAACAGATTCGGATGAAACTCTGTCAGATAAAGGAATACAAGAAAATATGCCTCTAGAGGAGGATACCGAATAGGTAATGAAACAAGAGGATTAGTGGGCATTGTTTAAAGAAGTCAGGAAGGCTGCTGAAGAGCAAGTTGCAGCACTAGAAAAGAAGTTAATGGATTCCAAGACACAAGTTGATGCCATACTACAACAGCAACAAATTGAAGCTAAGTCAAGAGTTGATGAAGTAGAGAGGCAGCAGAGGCAACAGGAGAATGAACTCAAGGTTAAAGAGGAAAATGATAAGTTGGAATTGATACAAAAGATTCATGACCTTGAGGAAGAGAAGGCAAGACACCAGAGGGAGAAAGAAGTTATAATAGCCAAGTTAAATCTTGTTGAGGAAGCTCACATAAAGGAAGAAGATGCAGAATGGTTACAAAAGGAGAAAAAGATCGAAGAGTTGATCAAAAAGCAACAAGAAGAAGAAAAGGTAGGAAAGCTTAAAGCTTTAGAGACAAAAAGACTAGAGAAAGAAAAACTAGAGACAAAAGCTTTAGAGAAAGAAAAATTGGAAAAGGAAAGATTAGAGAAGGAGAGATTAGAAAAGGAAAGATTTGAGAAAGAAAAACTGGAGAGAGAACGATTAGAAGAGGAAAGGTTGAAGAAGGAGGAAGAAGACAAGAGATTACAAGCGTAAAAAGATATGGAGGAAGCAGAGAAGCTGGCACAAATGAGTGTAGAACAAGAGCAACAACATAAACAAAAGGTCGATTCTCAGCCTCAAGTAAATGTGCAACCTCCCTTAGCTATTGACTCCTCTTCTTCAAGCATGATGATTGTTACCCCAGGAGCTCCGACTTGGTTGAAATTAGACCTCAAAAAGAGAATATCGACACCTTCTCAACCTCTCAATTGGGAGGATATGATGAAAGAGATTGAAAGAGAAAGGCCTAAAAAGAAGGCCAAGATCCTGCACTCTACTAGATTGATTGACAAGGGAGAAATTTGTGGCTGAGTGTGCCATACCTATGATAGATAAGGAGGTAGGGGATATGCAATTAACGGATTAGCAACTAGGCACTAAAAATTTTGGGAGACCTACTCGGGATCAACAAATGAATCTAATTGATGTGGCAACCTCCTCAACCAAGTCTAGGATGTTAAAAGATAAACAAAGGAAGGATTAGCTTAAGGCTCAACTAGATCAATTGCATGTTTTTCTCAAGAACATTTATGCCCCAAGGTCACAATAGGTTGCTGCAATTGAGACCCCAGTTTTGTTGAGAAAAAAGGAAGTAGAGGATTTGGAGCAGGTGAGGGACAAGGTAGAAATGTTAGATCAGTGGGTAAGTAAGTTGGATCAAGAAATGAATGAAGTTTTAGAAGACAGTTTTGAGGTCTACAAAGCGATTGAGGATCTGATGGAAGAGATGAAACAATATGTTAAAACTTTGGAAGTACAAGAGGAGGAGTATAGGGGATATAGTCAGAAACTGAAAGAAGTCAATAAATTGTCTAAGACTACCCTCCTAGAACAATCAATATTAGAAGACAATAAAAATTTTCTTGAAAAGACTTCTTGTATACTCTGATTTAGAACATATTTCTTATTCAAACATAGGAATGAGGTACACGATTCTGTTAAGGAATTGAATGAGTAATTTGAAGAGTTGGAGGCCATCATTGCCATTTTGTAAAATGTTGAGGTACTTATAAAAGGAGGCTTACCTCTAAGTCAAATAAAGCAGAAATGGACTAAAATACTTAAAGAGGTTATGCAGAGAGGAGATGTCGGTGAAGATTTTCTAGTAGATAGATTGATGGACATCAAAAAGGAAATAAGAGTAGCCAAGAGAGAGTTGACAAAGCTAAAGGATATGAGAGGGTTTGTTGCAGCAGAATTGGAGCGAATTAAGTTTCAAGATAGATGGGTGGATGGGCCTGAATCAGACACATCACAACAAGTCTTCTCTAGCTATGACGAATATATGATGGAGCAAACTTCACATGCCTAAATCTCATGCATGCATGGCTTTTTCTTCTTTGCATGTTGCATCCAACACTGACATTTTTGAAGTGCATGACTTTCTTATCTCTTATTCTCTTTTCTTCCAGTTTAACTGAATTTCCAAGGATAATTGTAAACCCTAAAAGGGTGGATGACTTAAAATAGAAGTGGAGTTCAAATTTTTTATATCTATAAATACCCTTTGGGTATCATATTGTAAGGGTCGGCTGATAGAGAATAGAATTGGCCACCTAATATTAGGAGATAGAAATTTTCATAGTGATTACAGAGATACATTGTTACTTGATTTTTACAGTTAAATAAAATTACAGGTTTATGCAATATGGTGTTAGAGTTAAGTTTTACTTGATAAGGCTGATGAGTTATAATCTATCTGTATGCCAATGATTTTGCTAAAGCATGATTTTTTCTTATGTGATGAAATTCATTAGAGGAAGTCGGATTTAAGGATTATCTTGTTAGATTATTATTGAATTAAATTTATTGAATTTTGTTGATCTATGATATTGGCAATGAATGAATGTGTGTTCTTTTTGGAACCTTTGAAATAGTTGTGATAGAAGAATTAAAATAAGCACCTTAGATGCATGCAATGGTATGGATTCTTCTGTGAATTGTATCATGCTTTGGTTTTCTTGATCTATTGGAAAAACATTCATTGATGAAGATATAGTCCAGATGCTAGATGATTTTTGTTCATGTTTACTGGTTTACCCTCTAATCTATCTTTTTCTTTTGTTTAAAACCCCTTGATTTACTAAAACAAAATCGGTAAAATGAGTCATTGCTTGCATTCTTTGTTACCAGCATAGGCCCCTTCAATATTACAGTTGCATGGACCAGTTGAGTGACACCAAACAGTTGAGAACCAACTACCAGGACCTTGGGAGTTAGGCTACTATATGTTGTCTTTCTTTTTCAGGAGAAATAGAGTAGAAATATTTTGTTTTAACGTTGTTTGTGTCATTTTCACCATCAACAGATCTGGCGCTAGAAGGAGGGCCTGAAAAAACAAGTTGGCTCGCATTGTGTCTTTCTCACTGAAGAAATACAGGAGGATTCTCAAATACTCCACTAATCCTGAACCATTTGAAGAACTTCAAACCCCGATTAGACCTAGAGCCCATGCTCGTAGGATATTGATACCTACCTTCCCACCACCACTTACTCCACCTGGATTTCCACCAAATCCACCTACACCACCATCAGCTCCACCTACATCACCACCACCAAGCAGGCCCAAGTCTCCACCAATTCAACCTATATCACCACTTGCTCAACCAATCCCACCCATAGCTTACTTTGTGAATAACCCCTGTCCATTAGGGACTATTCTAGGAGGAATCCATGACTTACCAAAGAACCCAAATTTTTTTTGTCCTAAATACATACATGGTGAATCAAGAAGTGCTAAGGAGCACATACAAGAATTCAAAGATGCTTGCACATTAGCTAAAGTTGCTCATCAAGATGTGGTATGTAGACCATTTACTTACTATTTAGGAGATATGGCATATAACTGGTATTTAAATTTTCCCCGAGGATCTATCCTAGGTTGGACAGATTTAGAAAATGCATTTATTAATCAATTTCGGGTTTATGTAGACCCTGCCATTTTGTATCACCAATTTTCCACAATAAGAAAGTAACATCATGAGCCACTACCTTTTTTCAATACTAGATTCTAAATAATGTTTCATAGGTTGCAAGACCCTTATCTAGTAGCCGAGAGTATTGCCATACAGGCATATTTAAGAGTTGTTGATCCCTTAATTGGCCTATTCTTGCAAAGAACTTATCACCCTGGTGAGATTGACTCTTTGTTTAAAGTTTATCATCTGGCCATCAAGTTGCAACAACAGATAAGTCTGCAATCAAGAGGTTTAGGAGCAACTCTTCCTCCCATGAATTATCAAATGCCTAACCCACCATTATACAATACTATCCTAGGGATGTCTTACTCCCAATATGGACCTGTGTCTGAGTTACAAGCTCCACCTAACATGCCCTTTTTCGGTAATGGCATGCAAGATTCTTCCCTGAAACCTCAAAATCAATGACAACAAGTGGGAGGATCAACCCATGTTCATTCCCCAACCATAGTGCAAAATGTGCAAAATGAACAAACCGTTCAACTAACTAGTGAGTTAGAGACTCTAAGGAAGACTTTATCTCAAATGTCTAACGACATGGCACAACTTAGGCAAAACCCTCCCCACAACCAAAATCAGAATTATGAAAACCAAGGAAGTTACAACAACCGAGGAAACTACTCCAATCAGAATGGGAGCCAAAACACCAATCGCAATTTTCAAAATCAAAATTCCTCTAACCAAAATTACCAAAATCAGAACAAAGGATATAACTAGAGGTTCAACAACAACAACAACAATAGTAGGCAATGGAATACTGGACCTAACAATAGGGGAGTTCCCCATAACTATCAGTTAGGTGAGGAGAGACCACATACTGCTAATGTTTCTGACCTCAATTTCATGACTCATTGGTGCAGGTTGCATGATACTATAGCACATTTTGAGGTTAATTGCCCTGAAATGGAGAAGATTGTAAAGATTGCACAAGCTAATGCTCATCCTCCAATAGGAAATTCCAATCAAGAAAATGGGCCAGTCACTAATTCCATGACTTATGAGACAATTGAAGAAAAGTATCAATTCCCCATGCAAGGAGACAATGGGCCAGAGAAGGATTATATGATGCCCAAGCTTTTCAGTCTAAAGGTGGTCACTTTCTGAAAAATCAGAATAAGGGCCCATTTACTACATTTGCACCTCCTAATAACATGGTCCCACCTAACCAAAATGTAGATAACAATCCACCACCACCGAAGGGACCTTCTGATTCTCAGAATATAGGTAATCTGCCTCCTTTTCCTAAATATCAAGTTAGGAATGACTCATAGTTTGATTTTATTGCAGAATTACAAAGGTAGAAGACATCACTGTCGTTCTTTGACATCATGAAGTGGTGCCTAGCTCAATGGGAAGTAGTGTTGAAGGCTTGGGAAGAAGCAGATCCCTTAAAGGGGAAAGGTAAAGTGACCCCAGCAAAGGAGACGAATGCAACCATTTATAAAGGTAAGACCAGTACCCCACCTTTTCTATTAAGTTTAAGAATTTTTGGAAAGAATTTGCACAATTGTTTATTGGATTCTAGAGCATCAAAAAATGTCATGCCTTTTTTGATTTGTAAAAAGTTAGGGTTAAGTCCTATCCCAACCAATAAGAAGGTGATTCAGCTGGATAAAACCGAAGTCAATGTGGTAGGAGAATTAAAGAACATGCATGTGCAGGTTGGATCAAACCGAAGGATCCAGACCTACATAGATATCCAAGTAGCTGATATCCTAGAAACATATGGTATGCTCCTAAGTTGAGAGCTAATGAAAAACATAGGGGGATATCTATCCTTGGATTTCTCTCACATGTGGTTACCATGGAAAGGAGTTGCAACACAAATAAGGATTGAAAGTGAACCAAGACTCAAGCACATGATCACAGAGTATGATGCTTCAAATGAAGTAGCATAATTTGAGACTAAGATAGGAGTTTACAATCAAGAGGAAGTCCTTACTTTCTCTGTGCTTAATCTTGGGGATATATTTCCCCTAGAACATAGTGAACCGATGATCTGCATCAATCAGCAAGTGTTGATAAAGAAATTGCAACAAGACAAGTTGGTTCTAGGAGATGAAACCGATCTGAGTAGTTAATTACTTCCTAACTAGTGTAGGGTTCATTATCATAATCATTCTAAGTTAACCTGTCAATCATGTATAGATATCTTAATTTATAAAGATCTGCCCCAGCAAATATGTCAAGAGAAACCCCAAGCTCCCATCAATGTGTTTTCTTTTAAAGTTAAGGATGCTACCATTCTTACATGGGCCTATCTCTCTTAACAAGAAGGTTCCTCATCAGTAGAATAGACTCAGGTTTTCTGTTCTAAAATTCAAGAAGAGGCCGAGGTGTCTCAATTCCTATTCAATACACCTACCCCAGATACTTTGCCAATACCCAAGGCATTTATAAGAAATGAGTTGGATTGCAATTTAATTCAAGAGGTTGTTTAGGAAGTGATTTCTGAGCAGGCTGAAAACATAGAAGAATCTTCATGTAACCTTTGTCCCGAGTCAAATTCTGATAAACAAAAAAAGTATGAGCCACCACACATTTCAAGTAAGTCATCTCCTGTTATCCCTAAGAAGAAAGAACTCCCAACCAAAGACCAATTATGGACCCTTAAATTTCATGGTTCTAAATCTAAAGCAGGAAGTGGAGTAGGGATGGAACTAACCAACCCGAAAGGGAAGACTTATTTTGCTTATTATAGATTTCAGTTCAGTTGCACAAACAATGTTGTTGAGTATGAAGCACTTGCTCGAGGTCTTATGTTTTCTCATAAGAAGAAGGTTACTTCTCTCACATTTATGGGAGATTCTGAGGTGATTGTAAAGCAGGTACAAAGTCAATATACATGCCACAACAAAAGATTGGTTGCATACAGAAACAGAGTTTGGAATTTAATCGAATATTTTGATGCTTTTGGGATTATTTTGATCCCTAGGGAGGCTAATCAAATTGTAGATGCTCTTGTTGTGGTTGCTAGCACATTAGAACCCATGCAAGATTATGATCTAAAGAGGTTTTCAGTTGAGTTGATTTCAATCCCAGCTGTTCTTGATAATGTTTGACACTTTCAGGTATTTGATGATGATCAACACATTTTAGCCTTTTTGGAAAGTTCTGATGTTTTTCAAGGGCGGATAATAGATGAATCTTAAAGAGATCAGGGAGATTGGGACCCTGAGAAAGAGAGTCCAGAAGGGATATTGGATTTAAAAAGTAATAACATTCTGAAGGGAATGGTTGCTTTAGAAAGGATATTTGATTCAAATCCAAGGGCTCGTCAAAGGATGCCTACAGAGAGTGAGGGAGGTAAGTATGAATATGTTAATTTGACTCACTCAGGTCCGGAAAGAAATGTTCTTATAGGAAACACTTGTTCTCAGGAAATCAAGGACAAGATAATCAAGGTCCTAGAGCAGAAAATTGAAGCTATTACTTGGAGTTATGATGATTTGAAAACTTTTGACACTTCGGTGATCACTCACACCATTCCTCTCAAGCCAGAAGCCAAGCCTTTTCACCAAAAGCAATGCCCAGTCAATTCTTTGATTGAGCCCTTGATCCGAAAGGAGGTGTAGAAACTTTTATCTGCTAGAATAATCTTTCCGGTTAGACATTCTACATGGGTGGCTAATTTAGTTCTTGTCCGCAAGAAGAATGGTGAGATCAGGTTATGTGTTGATTATAGGAATCTAAACAAGGCCTCTGAGAAAGACAATTATCCCTTACCTTCTCTTGATGAAGTATTACAAAAGGTAAATGGATCCCAGATGATGTCATTCTTGGATGGTTATTTTGGATACAATTAGGTCTTGGTAAGTCATGAGGATAGGATGAAGACTGCTTTCACCACTAAATGGGGAACATTTTCTTACAGGAGGATGCCATTTGGTCTCATAAATGTTGGTGCTAATTTCCAAAGAGCAATGGATGTAGCTTTCAAAGATCTGATAGGAAAATGTATAATCATTTATGTAGATGATTTAACCATATTCTCTAGGAATAGAGAAGATCATGCTGCTGACTTGGAAAAGGTTCTAAAGAAATGTATAAGTTATGGTGTCTCTCTTAACCCAAAGAAATGTGTATTTGGAGTGTCTAAAGGAAATCTCTTAGGTCACATTATATCAGAAGAAGGGATATCTATAGATCCTGACCGAGTAGAGGCCATCTTGAAATTGACAAAGCCAGGCAACAAGAAAGAAATGAGGTCTTTCTTTGGAAGGATCAATTTTGTTAGAAAGTTCATAATAGGGTTTGCAGAGATTGTCAAACCTCTCAATGAGATGATGAGGAAGGATGCAAAAATTGAGTGGAGTGAAGAGGCTAAGTCTGCTTTCATGCAGATTAAACAATCCATATCTAAGGAACCTGTTTTAACAAGCCCAGATTATCTAAAACCATTCTATATCTATTCTTTTGCTTCTGACCATTCATGTGCAATAGTTTTGACACAGAGAAGAGAAGAGAGTGAGGAGAGACCAATTGATTTTATGAGCTCTCCATTTAAGAATGTAGAAGTAAGGTATTCACCACTAGAGAAACAAGCCTTTGCATTGGTACGAGCAGTGAAGAAGTTCAGGCATTACATAATTCGAAGTCAAGTTATGGCCATAGTTCCAGATCCAGCTATGAAGTCTCTTCTGATGCAAAGTGAATTAGGAGAACGAAGAGGAAAATGGATGGCAATCTTATAGGAATTCGACTTACAAATTCATCCAATGAAGCTTGTTCGGGGACAAGGATTGTCAAAAGCAATGGCTAATGTTGACAGGAATATCACTTGTCAGCAATACACTGTCAAATCATTCACAAAGGATCCTTGGTATATAGATTTACTTTTCTTCCTCCTCAATAAAAAATGTCCAGAAGGAATGAATGCTACTCAGAGGAGAGAATTAAGGATGAAGAGTGCTCATTACATGCTCAAAGGGGGATCCATTTACAGAAATAATTTTCAAGGAATTTACCTACGCTGTTTGGATCAGCAAGAAGCTAAGCATGCTATTTTTGAGTTTCATGGGAGGCATGGAATAGGGTATGGATCTATTGATGCTTTGGCTCATCAGGTTTTAAGATTGGGATATTATTGGCCTTATGTATTTAGAGATGCACATCAGCACTGTAGGACTTGTCATGTATGCCAAACTTCTGGACCTAGAGAAAGAAATCCTACAATGCCCCTACAACCAGTATATGAGGTAAGGCCATTTGCTCAATGGGCACTTGATTTTGTAGGTGTAATTAATCCAAATTCTTCTGCAGGTCATAAATTCATCTTGACTGCAACTGACTACTGCACACATTGGACTGAGGCATAGCCTTGCAAGAATAGCACCATAGAGGTGGTCATCAAGTTTTTGACTGAGAACATCTCAACTAGGTTTGGAGTTCCATTTGCTCTAGTATGTGATAATGGCCCTACTTTTTCTTCTACTAAATTCATTTCATGGGCCTATGAACATAAAATTGTTTTGAAGTATTCTTCCAATTACTACCCTCAGGGAAATGGAGTGGCTGAGTCCACAAATAAAAACTTGTTGGAAGTTATAAGAAAGTTGTTAGAGAATAATCCTAGGGACTAGCACACCCAGTTGAGATTTTCCTTATGGGAAGATCGAACTAGAATCAAAGCAGCTCTAGGAAACTCACCTTTTAAGCTAGTTTATGGCCAAGATTCAATCTTCCTAATCCATTTACAGATACCTGTCCTTAAGTTCATGCAGGAATTTTATACCAAGGATGATAGGATTAAGGTTAGACTACTTAATTTGTTAAACATGGAAGAGCAAAGAGATGCTGCTTTGCAACAATTCTCTAAGCATCAGGTTGTTGTCAAATGCTGGTTTGACTAAAGAGCCAAGATAAAAGGCTTTAGAATATTAGATCTTGTGTTATTATGGGATAAGGCCAGGGAGAAGAAAGGATATCATCAGAATTTTGATAGACTTTGGTTAGGTCCTTATCAAGTGGCTGAAATACTAGGCGAGAATGCTTTTCATTTGAGTACCTTAAGAGGAGTGCCTGTTCCATTACCAGTTAATGGTCAGTTTCTCAAGCACTATTTTGGTGCATAAAAGATTTGATGTTTTAAAGGAAAATGTATTATACTGTATCATATGTAATTAAGTTTCTTTTTTTAGTTTTAGTTTTAGTTTTGTTTGTTTTCTTTCTTTGTTTTTGTTTTTTTTGTTTTGTTTTGTCTTGTTTCATTGGGGATCTTCATTTTGTTCATTTCAAATTAAGGGGTTGTTATTCAAAGTATGCTACTGGTACTATGAGAGAAATTGGTTTAGGTATTTTCATTATCATCATTGAAAAGAATTTCGTTCTGAAACTTATGTTTTAAAACCATTCTAGTTTGGGTTTGAAAATTTATTAAGGATAGAAGATATATTATGAATATCTCATGAATTGTGATAAAAAATTTGTCACCAAATTAGGAAAACATCTGCATGAGTAAATACCTATTTGTTTTAGAATGGCTCTACCCTTTGATTCAAGTGGAAAATCCGATTCCAAAACTATCATGAAATCCATAGTAGTTCTCAACCCATGTTTCAGATTCATTATATCTGAAGTATTGAGGAAAGTCCACAAAAGATTTCCACAAGCAAGGTTTGAAAAAAAAATGAATGAAAGAAAAGAAAGAAAGAAGAGGTAGACTCAATATCAAGTGGGTAATCAAGTATCTCTATCAGGGCTATGGAAGCCAGGCTGGTAGTAGAGAAATGCTTTGAGAGAACTAGAGGTATCTCCGTCGGGGCTATGGATGCATGTCTGGCAATGGAGCAATTCCCAGGATTTTACTACACGATATTTAAAGGAATCAACCTATGTAGCTTGAATCTTAGGTATAGTTGTTCACAAACAGAGAAAGTATCTACAAAGAATGATGCACAATATATTGCACACACTCAGATTCAAAAATAATTCTTGAGCACATACATCTGAGATTCTAGCTCAAACTTATCCTACATATAGCTGATCTTATTCAAGGTAGTATGCTTCATAAACCAAGTGGTTTTTTTGGGTGACTGAAATTTTCTTTGGGTATCTTGAAAATGGGTAAACCATTTTCCCAGCCGAGTCGCCATTTCTTATGCCTTGCATAACCACCCCATCTTTTGCCTTGGTCAAAATGGATCCCCCTTTGTTGTTTTATCTTTTGTTGTTTTTCAAACAAAGTTCAGAGTCTTTTTTTTTCAACACTTTGTTTTTCTTTGGTTAAGACTGTCAGAATCGGGCCGAAACCAAATTGGGTTCTGAAACTTCTTTTAAAACTCGATCCGATCCCCATCCCGACGGTCTTTCTTTTTGACCTTTTGTTTTGTCTTTGTCGGAGCCGGATCCGGAGTGGACGTTAAGTTGGTGTTTATTGGAAATTGCAAAATCAAAATCCATTCCGTCTCTGCCTCTACTTTTTGAACTTTTGGTTTTAGTTTAAGTCCTTATGTTAAGTTTTATTATTTTGGTCTTTTTATTTTACTTTTGTGGTTAGTTTTGTTTTATGCTTGATCAACAGAACTAGACCCGGAATGGGAATGAAGTTGGGAAATTCCTTGAGTTTCAAAATTAGTATCCATTCTGATTCCGCTCCCGCTGTTTCTTGGTTGTTGATTTTTTTTACTGAAGTTGCACTGTAGTGAAGTGTTTGTTCTTCTCCAGTTCTGAATCCTCTTAACTGCATTTAATGCATTAATGACAGCTGCCATGCATAGGTAGAAACTCTGAATTTTATTTTGATTAGGGATTAAACAAGTTATTATTATCATTATTAAGAAATCAAAGAGCGAAGTAGAGCAGTTATGAAGTCCATCTGAGTGAATCGATTGAAGGAGGAGGAGATAGTTGTTTGCAAATTTCAATTTAGAAGGTTTTCCAGGTTTTACGTTCAAAGTAGGGTTCCTATTCTCATTTTTCTTTTATTTTACTTTCGTGTTCTCTGTTTGTGTTTGTTTGATTTAGATCTTTGGGCAAGTTCACCATCGTTGGTGTGTCTGTTTTTCTTTCTTTCTTTGTTGTTCTTGATTTCATTTTATGCTTGCATTTTTATTTTTTAGTGAGTTGGAGCATGGTCGTTTTCACATTTTATCGTGATCGCGTCATGCTGCGTTAGGTTTTAAACATGTAGATTTAATTAGGGTTTTCTAGTAATGTAGGTTAAATTCTATATTAACAGTGAGTTAGGGTTTGTGACATCTTGTTTTTACTTAGGATTTTATTGCACATTCGTCTGGTTAAAATAGAGGGGTTAAATCTGTGCCCTAGTTTTTATCGCATTTTCTACATTAGGGTTTTATGCATTTCTGTGATCATGTTTAAAATGATTAAATATGATGCCCTAAAATAAAGTCATCCCCACAGTCATATGGGCATGGTCCTTTCATGCTATATTTTAAGGCTTATTTTGTTTAATATGACCTTATTCTTTAATCATGAAGTTATGCATAAAATTGTTAAAATCATTGATGACGTCACAGTCAACATAGCCGGAAGCGTGATCGGAATTGATTTAGAGTTTTGGATATGGTTTATGATTAGTGTCAATTCCATTTTTTCATCCCATCTCTGACTCCACTTGTAGTAAGAAGCTTTATTTCATGAAAATGTTAACCTAGGCAGAAGCGGAAGCGGAACCGAAACAGAATATGAAAACAGAAAATCTAAAGGAAACAGAATTAGTTTCCATTCCGGTCTCGGTTCTGATAACCATTCCAGTTCTGGCCCCGAGCCCACTTCTTGTTAGTAGAATATCAATAACAATTTTTTCTCTGAGCCCGACAGTATGTTAAAAGAGGATTGTTTAGGATGTTTTTTGCCTGGTTTCGCCTCTAATGTATGTTTGAAAGGCATGTTCTGAGATGTTTTATTCAAGAATCTAACTAGAGGTTTTGTTGCAGGAAAGCTGAAAAATGTTGGGAACATCAAGAGAAGCTTCCCAAAGGAACTGGCCTGCAGGAACATCAAAGGCAGCAGCCAAACCCAAGAAGATCAAGCCAAAATAGTTACCTTATACGTTGAGGTATAACCACAAGAATCTTGTTGTCACAATAAGCAAGGTGGAATCAGATTGGTTAGACATCACCAACACAAGTCTAGGCTAGTATAATTTTGAGGAGTTGTTTGCAGAAATGTTTGTTGAATATATCACAGGGACAACAGAAAGAATTGTTAAGTCTGGAATGGCTCATATCACCTTGTTTCCTATATTTATCCAGTGCCCGGAGTTAATCTTGATAGCAGCCAGTGCTTACAATCCATCTACCCTACAATGCATGGATTCACAAAACAATGTAATCATTGATCTCACTCCTCAAGAGTTTCAAAATATATTTAGTGTCCTGGATCCCAAGAACTTGGTGCAGTTGAAGGAAGCATAATCTTTGGAGAAATATAGTAAATATAAAGAATCCAATAAGTCCCACTTTAACAAAAAGAGGTTGAGAATGTAAAAGAATTCTCTATCCAAGCTGGCAGACCAACCAAAGAGGGCAGATTTCTACAAAGAAGTATCAGATTTGATAATGATGTTGTCTAGGGCTTTTGGGAAGAGAGATGCCTTTCATTTCAAGGAGTGGATGTTTCCCTTCATCCAGACAATCTTAAATGGCTCCCATCAATTTGATTGGTCGATGATTGTATCAGATGCCATTCATGATCAATTGACCAACATAAGGGAGACTAAATGCTTTTTTATGACTTCTTAAATTGTGTATGCACCAGCAAGAGTAGGTGTCTTCCTGGGTTTGAACAGAGTGGGGATAATAGAAGAGTTAGATAGAAAAAAGAAGGTATGGGAGCATTATAACCAATTTTCCCTACAAGTTGTTGAGACTCAATACAGAAGGGTTAATGATGCATTTATATATGTGATCATTAACCAACTCAACGGAGATGCAGGGTACAGGCTTAGCCAAGAGGCCATTGCATTTATCACTGACTGGGGATGTTGGTACATTCAATACCCCAGATTTACATACTTCAGACTAGTTGGCTTTGAAGGTCATCCACACTTGTTGCCAAGGTGTTGCAATAATAGGATAGTGCTAATGGAATTTGTATATCAAGCTCTTGGGATTAATGCTCGGTTTGGATTAAAACAGAAGACAGGATGTCACAAGTTCTCCATGAAGTTGGGTGAGTATAGCTGTCAGCATTTGGGAGGAGCAAAGGTGGTCTGCAGTGAGCTGATACAGTTAAATCTAGGTTTATATACAGCTCATAAGTACTTTGACCTGAAGGGTAAGATGAATTCCTTGTACCTTATGTGTTTGATAAGAATTTCAATTTATTAGAAGATTTCTGGAGTGACCGGAAGGATGAGTATGATTTGAGGAAGAAGAATTATGAAAGATTACCTATCTCACTCATGTCAGAGTTTGGAGTCAAAAATGAAATTCCTGACACATTGGTGGATGATGGAGTTGTATTGGATCCTTCTTATGAAGCTTTAAACATTGGAACTAAAATTCTAGATCCAATTGACTGGGATAGTGAGGAAAATATTGACATTAAGTAGATAGGAAGAGCAGTCTTGGATAGAAGTGTTCAATGGTTGGTTCTAAGAACCAAAGCTCCTCAAGGACTAGCTCCTAAAGAGGGGAAAGGATATAAAAGGCTCAAAAGAAAGACACTCCCAAGGAGCCTTTGGAGTTCCTTCCTGTAGACATTGAAGAAATAGAGCTTGAAGCAACAGTTGATGAAACAATGACACAAGAAGGAGATTCTCAAATGGGATCAGTTGTTTCAACACCTACCTTAGGTTAATCTTCTACTTAAGTCCCACTTGCAAAATAGAAAGGTGAGGAAGTTCAAAAGGGGACTCTTCATAATGTTGTTGAAACTATGAAGGGAAAAGAAGTGGAAGTAGAAATTCATGATGTGGGAACATATTCGGATAAAACTCTTTTAGATAAAGGAATACAAGAAAATATGCCTCTAGAGGAGGATATTGAACAGGTAATGACACAAGAGGATCAGTGGGCATTGTTTCAAGAAGTTAGGAAGGTTGTTGAAGAGAAAGCTGAAGCAATAGAAAAGCAAAAGTTAATGGATGCCAAGACACAAGTTGATGCCATACTACAACAGCAACAAATTGAAGCTAAGTCAAGAGTTGATGAAGTAGAGAGGCAGTAGAGGAAACAAGAGCATGAACTCAAGGTTAAAGAGGAATATGATAAGTTGGAATTGATACAAAATATTCATGACCTTGAGGAAGAGAAGGCAAGACACGAGAGGGAGAAAGAAGTTCTGGTAGCCAAGTTAAAGCTTGTTGAGGAAGTTCACAGAAAGGAAGAAGAAGCAGAACGGTTACAAAATGAGGAAAAGGCCGAAGAGTTGATCAAAAAGCAACAAGAAGAAGAAAAGGTAGGAAAGCTTAAAGCTTTAGAGATAGAAATACTAGAGAAAGATAAAATAGACACAAAAGCTTTAGTGAAAGAAAAATTGGAAAAGGAAAGATTAGAGAAGGAGAGATTAGAAAAGGAAAGATTGGAGAAAGAAAAACTAGAGAGAGAACGATTAAAAGAGGAAAGCTTGAAGATGGAGGAAGAAGACAAGAGAGTACAAGAGCAAAAAGATGAGGAAGTGGAGAAGCTGGCACAAATGAGTGTAGAACAAGAGCGGCAACAGGAATAAAAGGTTGATTCTCAGCCTCAGGTAAATGTGCAACCTCCCTTACCTACTGCCTCCTCTTCTTCAACCATGATGACTATTACCACAGGAGCTCCAACTTTGTTGAAATTAGACCTCAAAAAGAGAATACCGACACCTTCTCAACCTCTCAATTGGGAGGATATGATGAAGGATATTGAAAGAGAAAGGCCTAAAAAGAAGTCCAAGATCCTGCACTCTACTAGATTGACTGAGAGGGAGAAATTGTGGTTGAGTGTGCCATACCTATGATATATAAGGAGGCAGGGGATATGCAATTAACGGATTATCAACTAGGCAATGTAAATTTGGCGAGACCTACCCGGGATTAGAAAATGAATCTAATTGATGTGGTAGCCTCCTCAACCAAGTCTAGGATGTTAAAAGATAAAAAAAGGAAGGATGAGCTTAAGGATCAACTAGATCAATTGCATGTTTTTCTCAAGAAAATTTCTGCACCAAGGTCACAATAGGTTGCTTCAATTAAGACCCCAGTTTTGTTGAGAAAAAATGGTGCAAGAGCACACCTTGGCTAACCTCCATTTTTGTTATTTTGGCTTGTACTTGACTCTAGCCAAGTCAAGAAATTTGTTTGCTTTTAGACCTTAGAAGGTCATTATTTTTGTCGGCTAGGTGAGTTAGTCATTAGGACTAAGGTCACACAAATAGCCAGTGTTAGTAGTTTATGTTTTCTTAATGTTAGTTGTCTAGGGGAGATTAGAGTCTTAAAGTTGTTCTAAACACTTAGTGGTTGTTGTAAAGATGCCTTAAGGCCATTAAATGAGTTATTTCCTCAGAATCTAGAGGGAATGGTGGTCCTAAGAAATAGGATCAAGGCATGAAGAAAGATGCCAAAAGTTGTAAAGAAGTTAGCATGGGCATGCAACTCAATTACTTTTGGATTCCCTTGAGAGTAGGAAGTGGGAGATCGGCATACAGACCCTAGAATCATGGAGTGGGCATCTAATATGACCCAAGACTCGAATCTCATGTTATGGGATGAGTTATGTAATTTGTAATTAGTTTTTGGAAGTGAAATACAGAGCTCTGCAACTATTTTTGAAAGAATAATTCGAGTTTTGTGATGATAGAGATACTTAATGGATTTATAGACTGAGTTTAGTGTTTTTTCTATGTTCTATAGCATTGTATTAGACTTTTTCATTCTATAAGCAAGTTGTTTTAGAGTAGATAATTTGGTTATTTAAATTATTTTAGTCTTAAGTTCTTACTAGTGTAGTCCTGACCAATCCGTGCTTTCATGGCTCCCCCATGAAGTCTAGCCTTGGGAAACACCTAAGGATAGGTGGGAATGTTAGGGGAGTCATTAGTGTACATAGGTTTAGGGTTAGGAAGTATGAAAGAGTGGAGAGCTCTTTTAATCACTAGTCTCTAGGCGAGTAGACAGAGCCCAGTTAGAGGTCTAGGAATGTCATTGAAGATTTCTTGCAGGGTAATGAGGTACTGTACGGAACAGGTATAGGTTCAAGTAGGGTTTCACCTTAGCTCAACATTCTAGGTGGATTGAAGTCATGTCAATCATTTGGTTTATGATTTGAGCAAGTTACAAACAAGAATACAGTCAGTCCTAGTAATTAGGCCTAATTGCCCTATTGTCCTAAGTTGTAGGAAGCTAGTGTACAGAAGTTGTCAGGCTAGAAGCGCCACTGAAACTTTTAAAACTTCTAAAAGGGTATCTGAATCTGCCTTTAGATTTGTAGGGTCTTTGGGAAAGTTTTGCAAGAATTGGCAAAACAGGACTGGTAAAGGCCACAAGGAATAGGCCTATTTAAGGTCTCTAATGGTGAATCCTTGAACCCGATAAGGATAGAATTGAAGAATCTGCTAAAATGGTTCAAATATACAAGGTTATGATTGCTATTAACAGGATGGACACCCCTGCAATGAAGAATGAGGTTTTTGAGAAGATAGCACTTAGAGCTTTCTAAGTGAGGAAGAGGAATTGAACTTGTCAAATGGTGTTAGTCCTCCAAGGTGAAGCACAAAGGATAGAACTCTTAGAACAGAGTTAAGATTGGACTTAGTTAATCATCTAAGCCAATCAAGACCTAGAGGAGACTAGGTTCCTAGAAGAGACAAGCTAGGTATCTTAGTTGCAGTGCAAGCAAGCCTTGGAACACTCACATCATATTGGTATCAGAGCTTGTTTTGATCAGGCTTGTGGTGGATGTTGCAACCTACTAAGTCAATGGGAGAGAATACACCAGAGGAAGACACAACCATGGTGACTAACGCTGAGTTAGCCAAGAAAGTAGAAGAACAAGAAGAGGATAATCGGTTGCTAAGAGAAAGATTGTCCCAAATGGAGTAGCTCTTGGGTGAAGTCCAAGATAAAATTGATAAGGTCAAAGTTAAAATTGATCAAAAGGAAGAGGAAGAAGCAAGGGAAAAGGAATTAGAGTTGGAAGAGGAAGCACCAACACCTAACCCTGTTCTTCCTGAAGAGCCATTCTTAAAGGCACTAAAGGCATTGAGTGGCAAAGCTTTGGAAGGTGTGCCACTATTTAGTGGACAAATGGATCCAGATTCAGTCGTGGATTGGATAGACAGCATTGAGAACCATTTTGAGTGTGATGGTATCTCAGAGGCACAAAAATTTATGGTGGCCAAGTCTAGACTAAGAGGTTCAACTCTTACTTGGTGGAAGTTTGTGCAAAACGAAAGAGAAAAGGATGGAAAAGGTCCTATAGTTACTTGGAAGGGCATGGTAAACAAAGTGAAGCAGACCTACCTACCTAATTACTATGAAGTTCAGTTGCATAGAAGGAGACACAATCTAAGACAAAAAGATTTAGATGTCCAAGCCTACACCGAGGAGTTTCAAAAGCTATGTTTGAGATCCAAAGTAGTAGAAGATGAAAGCATTAAGCTTGCAAGGTACTTGAATGGCCTCAAATGGTCTATTCAAGAAGAAATGATTCTAGTGAACTTCAAAACCATTTGCCAATGCTATCAAATGGACTTGAAGATAGAAGAGAAAAGCAAGAGAAAGCAAGACCAAACCTCTAAAGGTAAAGGTAAAAGCAAGGATAGTAGAGGACAAAGAGGTGGCTATGGTGGAAGAAGTTCTGAAAAAAAAACTCAAGGAGACATAAAATCCAGTGAGCAGCAAGAAGAAAGCTCAAGTAGAGGTGGTCGAGGAAGGAGTTCCAACTCTAGCTCTAGAGGAAGAAATGGTGGACAAGGAGGAAGAGGCAACTACTTTGCCAATATGAAATGCTATCATTGCAATCAAATGGGGCACCCTGCCTATAGATGTCCAGAGAAAGGTGGTTCTTCACATGGAGGTGACAAGAGAACTAACCTAGTTCATGAGGAATCAAATGCATCAGAGAAGCAATCTGAGGTTCCATTAAATTCTGAGGAAGGTGAGAACCTCATGATGAGGAGAACTTTGATCAAGGAGCCAGTGAAAGAGGAGCCAAGCCAAAGGAGGTCTTTATTTAGGATAAAGTGCAAGATGATGGGAAAAGTATGTAGAGTCATCATTGACTTAGGTTCTACTAATAACATTGTGTCAGAGGAAGCAGTTAGCAAACTAAAGTTGACAAGGATAGCCCACACCAATCCTTACAAGGTCACTTGGCTAAATAAAGGACAACATGTGTTAGTGAATGAACAAGCATGGGTGGAGTTCTCTATTGGAAGGTATAAAGACAAAGTCTTGAGTGATGTGCTACCTATGGATGCATGTCATTTGCTCCTAAGTAGACCATGGCAATTTGACCATCAAGCCATACATGATGGAGGAAAGAACTCTTATTCTTTCAAGAAAGACAATGTGACCTTCAAAATACAGTCACTGTTGGAAGATGCTGAGGTGAAGACAGCAGGTTCAAATGTTCTTATGGTGGGTGAAAAAGAGTTCTTACAAGCCATGGAAGAGAATGAAGGAGTTGGTTATGCATTGGTGCTAAGACCAAGAGAGGGAGATGAAGGCAAGGTGACCAAGAAGACAGAGTTACCAAAGGAGATTTAAAGCATGTTGCAGATTTACCAAGGTATAGTGAGTGATGGACAACCATCAACCTTACTCCCTAAAAGATCCATAAGTCATAGGATAGACCTTATCCCAGAAGCTACCCTTCCCAATAAAGCAGCTTACAAAATGAGGAAATTGCTAGGCAAGTACAAGAACTCCTAAACCGAGACTTCATTAGAAAGAGTATTAGTCCATGTGCCGTACCCACTGTCCTAGCACCTAAGAAAGGAGGAACTTGGAGGCTTTGTACTGATTCAAGGGCTATCAATAGGATAACTATAAGGTATAGGTTCCCTATCCCCAGAATTGAAGACCTAATGGATTGTCTAGGTGAAGCTAAGTACTATAGCAAGATAGACTTAAAGAGTGGCTATCACCAAATTAGGATACATGAGGGAGATGAATGGAAAACAGCCTTCAAAACTAATGAGGGTCTATATAAGTGGCTTGTTATGCCCTTTGGATTGTCCAATGCCCCCTCCACATTCATGAAACTCATGAATGAAGTCCTCAAAGACTACATTGGCAAATTTGTGGTAGTATATCTAGATGATATACTAATTTTTAGCAAGACAAGGAGTGAGCACCTAGAACATCTTGAGATTGTTTTCAAGAAGCTACATGAGGAGAACTTGATGATCAACTTGGAGAAATGTGAGTTCATCAAAACATAACTAGTGTACCTTGGATTTGTCCTATCACATGGCAATCTGAAAATGGACCAAAGCAAAGTGGAGGCTATCATGAATTGGCCTACTCCAAGGACAGCAACAGAGGTAAGGAGTTTTCATGGCCTTGCACAATATTATAGGAAATTTATAAGGCATTTTAGTGCAATTTGTGCTCCTATGTTGGATACTATTAAGGGAGGCATGAAGACCAAATTTGTATGGAATGAGCATGCTAACAAGAGCTTCGAGTTGTTGAAGCAAAGGATATCTACCCAACCTATTTTGGTGCTACCAAGCTTTGAGAAGCTTTTCACCATTGAGTGCGATGCTAGCAATGTGGCAATTGGGGCTGTTCTAAGCCAAGAGGGTAGACCGGTGGCTTTTCATTTAGAAAAGTTAAGTGAAGCCAAAAAGAAGTACTCTTCTTATGACCTTGAGCTGTATGCAATGGTTCAAGCGCTAAGGAAGTGGAGGCAGTAATTGCTTCCCAAGGAATTCATTGTGTATTCAGATAATCAAGCACTTAGTTTCCTGAATTCACAAGAAAAGTTGAGCCACAAGCACATGAAGTGGGTTGAGTATCTACAAGCTTACACCTTCAATATCAAGCACAAGAAAGGTGTCCTCAATAAAGTAGCAGATGCATTGTCAAGAAGAGCCCTCACTATTCAGGAAATTTAGCTGAAGAGCATGGGAATAGATCACTTCAAGGATCTGTATGCTGATGATGAAGATTTTGCAGAGATTTATAAGGTATGTGCTGAATACAAGAACCATTTCCATAGTAAATATGTTGAGTATACTTTGCAAAGTGATCTATTGTTTAAAGGGAATCAATTATGTGTTCCTACAGGCTCCATTAGAGAGAGCTTGATACAAGAAAAGCATAATGGTGCTTTGAGTGGTCACTTTGGGATCACTAAGACTCAAGAACTTGTTCAAAGGTTCTATTATTGGCCAAAGATGAATCTTGATGTTAGGAGGTATGTGGAAAGTTGTGTAGTATGTCAAAAGGTGAAGGGCAATTCTTCAAATGCAGGCCTTTATCAACCACTACCTATTCCTACTAGGCCATGGGAATGTTTGAGTATGGATTTTGTAGTTGGGTTACCCAAGACAAGGCAAGGCATGGATAGTGTTTGTGTGGTGGTGAATAGGTTCAACAAGATGGCTCACTTTATACCATGTAAGACCACACATGATGCTAGTCAAATAGCCTCTCTCTTCTTCAAAGAGATAGTAAGAATCCATGGGTTACCTATCAGCATTGTATCAGACAAAGAAACTAAATTCATGAGTCATTTTTGGAAGACTCTTTGGCAAAGGTTAGGCACTAACTTGTCCTTTGGATCAACCTACCATCCCCAAACTGATGGTTAGACCGAGGTTGTTAATAGAAGCCTTGGAAATCTACTGAGGTGTTTGACCAAGGAGTATGGGCAACAATGGGATTAGTTGATTGGGCATGCTGAATATGCCTACAATGATACTATAAACAGATCCACAAGGAAGAGTCCCTTTGAAATAGTCTATGGACTACATGCTAGAGGAATTTATGAGTTGAGAGTCCTGAAGGATGGAGTGAAGGGAAGTGGATATGCTGATGATTTTTCATATGCTATGCAGGAGATACATGAAACAGTGAGGAAGACCTTGACAGAGAACACCATAAAACATAAAACCAAAGTGGATGAGCATAGGAGAACAATGCAGTTCAATGTGGGTGACTTGGTTATGGTGCATCTTAACAAATCAAGACTTCAAAAGGGAGTCCCTCACAAGTTGCAGATGAGGAGGATAGGTCCTTGGCCTATCTTGGCTAAGTATGGTGATAATGCATTCAAAATTGAGCTACTAGATGACAGTGGACTGTCCCCTATCTTCAACATTGCAGACTTAGTCCATTACAAAGGACCACAACAAGACATGGATCAAAACCTTCATGAAGTGATCAGAGATGTGGAAGATCTACACTTACCTACTGCTACAATCACAAGAGCTGACAGCATATTGGACACAAGGGTCTACAAATAGACTAGAACCAAAGCCTATAAGGAACACTTGATCAAGAAACAAGGTCAAGCCGATGCTGATGCAGTATGGATAAAGGAAGCAAAGTTCAAGAAGATGGGAATTGATCCAAGTATCATCAATCCAAGGGTGGATTTAAATTTCTATTTTGGGGAGGATGGTGTAGGAGCACACCTTGGCTAACCTCCATTTTTTAAATTTTGGCTTGTACCTGACTCTAGCCAAGTCAGGAAGTTTGTTTGCTTTCAAACCTTAGAAGGTCATTTCTTTTGTGGGCTAGGTGAGTTAGTCATTAGGACTAAGGTCACACAAATAGCCAGTGTTAGTAGTTTATGTTTTCTTAATGTTAGTTGTCTAGGGGAGATTAGAGTCTTAAAGTTGTTCTAAACACTTAGTGGTTGTTGTAAAGATGCCTTAAGGCCATTAAATGAGTTGGTTCCTCAAAATCTAGAGGGAATGGTGGTCCTAAGAAATAGGATCAAGGCATGAAGAAAGATGCCAAATGTTGTAAAGAAGTTAGCATGGGCATGCAACTCGGTTACCTTTGGATTCCCTTGAGAGTAGGAAGTGGGAGATTGGACAACAAACCCTAGAATCATGGAGTGGGCATCTAATATGACCCAAGACTCGAATCTCATGTTATGGGATGAGTTATGTAATTTGTAATTAGTTTTTGGAAGTGAAATACAGAGCTCTGCAACTGTTTTTGAAAGAAGAATTCGAGTTTTGTGATGACAGAGATGCTTAATGGATTTATAGACTGAGTTTAGTGTTTGTTTTGTGTTCTATAGCATTGCCTAAGACTTTTTCATTCTATAAGAAAGTTGTTTTAGAGTAGATAATTTGGTTAGTTAAATTTTTTTTAGTCTTAAGTTCTTACTGGTCCAGTCCTGACCAGTCGGTGCTTTCATGGCTCCCCCATGAAGTCTAGCCTTGGGAAACACCTAAGGATAGGTGGTAATGTTAGGGGAGTCATTAGTGTACATAGGTTTAGGGTTAGGAAGTATGAAAGAGAGGAGAGCTCTTTTAATCACTAGTCTCTAGGCGAGCAGACAAAGCCCGGTTAGAGGTCTAGGAATGCCATTGAAGATTTCTTGCAGGGTAAGGAGGTACTGTATGGAATAGGTACAGGTTCAAGTAGGATTTCACCTTAGCTCAACATTCTAGGTGGATTGAAGTCATGTCAATCATTTGGTTTATGATTTGAGCAAGTTACAAACAAGAATACAGTCAGTCCTAGTAATTAGGCCTAATTGCCCTATTGTCCTAAGTTGTAGGAAGCTAGTGTACAGAAGTTGTCAGGCTAGAAGCCCCACTGAAACTTTTAAAACTTCCAAAAGGGTATCCAAACCTGCCTTTAGATTTGTAGGGTCTTTGGGAAAGTTTTGCAAGAATTGGCAAAACAGGACTGGTAAAGGCCACAAGGAATAGGCCTATTTAAGGTCTCTAACAGTGAATCCTTGAACCCGATAAGGATAGAATTGAAGAATCTGCTAGAATGGTTCAAATATACAAGGTTATGATTGTTATTAATAGGATGGACACCCCTGCAATGAAGAATGAGGTTTTTGAGAAGATAGCACTTAGAGCTTTCTAAGTGAGGAAGAGGAATTGAACTTGTCAAATGGTGTTAGTCCTCCAAGGTGAAGCACAAAGGATAAAACTCTTAGAACAGAGTTAAGATTGGACTTAGTTAATCATCTAAGCCAATCAGGACCTAGAGGAGACTAGGTTCCTAGAAGAGACAAGCTAGGTCTCTTAGTTGCAGTGCAAGCAAGCCTTGGAACACTCACATCAAAAAAGGAAGTAGAGGATTTGGAGCAGGTGAGGGACAAGGAAGAAATGTTAGATCGGTGGGTAAGTAAGTTGGATCAAGAAATGAATGAAGTTTTAGAAGACAGTTTTGAGGTCTACAAAGTGACTGAAGATCTGATGGAAGAGATGAAACAATATGTTAAAACTTTGGAAGTACAAGAGGAGGAGTACAAGGGATACAGTCATTAACTGAAAGAAGTCAATAAATTTTCTAAGACTACCCTCCTAGAACAGTCAATATTAGAAGAAGACAATAAAGATTTTCTTGAAAAGACTTCTTGTATACTCCGATTTAGAACAAATTTCTCATTCAAACATAGGAATCAGGTGCAAGATTCTGTTAAGGAATTGAATGAGCAATTTGAAGAGTTGGAGGCCATCGTTGCCATTTTGTAAAATGTTGAGGTACTTATAAAAGGAGGCTTACCTCTAAGTCAAATAAAGTAGAAATGGACTGAAAGACTTGAAGAGGTTATGCAGAGAGGAGATGTCGGTGAAGATTTGATAGTATATAGATTGATGGACATGAAAGAGGAAATAAGAGTAGCCAAGAGAGAGTTGACAAAGCTAAAGGATATGAGAGGGTTTGCTACAGCAGAATTGGAGCGAATTAAGTTTGAAAACAGTTGGGTGGATGGGCCTGAATCAGACACATTACAACAAGTGTTCTCCAGCTATGACGAATATATGATGGAGCAAACTTCACATGCCTAAATCCCATGCATGCATGGCTTTTTATTCTTTGCATGTTGCATGCAGTACTGACAGTTTTGAAGCGCATGACTTTCTTATCTCCTATTCTCTTTTCTTCCAGTTTAACTAAGTTTCTAAGGATAATTGTAAACCCTAAAAGGGTGGATGACTTAAAATAGAAGTGGAGTTCAAATTTTGTATATCTATAAATACCCTTTGGGTATCATATTGTATGGGCTGGCTGATAGAGAATAGAATTGGCCACCTAATATTAGGAGATAGAAATTTTCATAGTGATTACAGAGATACATTGTTACTTGATTTTTACAATTAAATAAAATTACAGGTTTATGCAATATGGTGTTAGAGTTAAGTTTTACTTGATAAGGCTAATGAGTTATAAGCTATTTGTATGCTAGTGATTGTACTAAAGAATGATTGTTTCTTGTATGATAAATGTCATTAGAAGAAGCCAGATTTAAGGATTATCTTGTTACATTATTATTGATTTAAATTTATTGAAGTCTGTTGATCTATGATCTTGGCAATGAATGAATGTGTGTTCTTTTTGGAACCTTTGAAATAGTTGTGATAAGCGAATTAAAATAAGCACCTTAGATGCATGCAATGGTATGGATTATTCTGTGAATTGTATCATGCTTTGGTTTTCTTGATTTGTTGGAAAAAAATTCATTGTTGAAGATATATGTTTGGATGCTAGATGAGTTTTGTTCATGTTTACTGGTTTACCCTCTGATCTATCTTTCTCTTTTGTTTAAAACCCCTTGATTTACTAAAAAAGTTTGGTAAAATGAGTCATTGCTTGCATTATTTGTTACCAGCACAGGCCCCTTGAATATTACAATTGCATGGACCAATTGAGTGACACCAGACAGTTCAGAACCAACTACCAGGACCTTGGAGTTAGGCTACTATATGTTGTCTTTCTTTTTTAGGAGAAATAGAGTAGAAATATTTTGTTTTAACGTTGTTTGTGTCATTTTCACCATCAACACCAATATAATTATGACCTTTTTCATGCACCAAGACAAGAGTTGAGTCCTATCACCACACCATGGCTTTTTTTACAATGGGGATTAGACTTGGTAGGAAATATTTCCTTGCTTCCTCTAACGTGCATAAGTTTATTATTACAACAATTGAATATTTCACCAAATGTATAGAAGTAATTTCATTGACCTACATCACTGGAAAACATATATCTAGATTCATTTTGAATTATCTGATTTGTAGGTATGGAATTCCCCAAACCATTGTAATGAATAATGGAACCCTGTTCAAGAATCAAGATATCCAAGAACTTTGTTCCAAATTCTCTATCCATTATAGATTCTCCATACCTTACTACCCCCAAGGAAATGGTCAAGATGAGGCATCTAACAAAACCATTTTGAAAATACTAAAGAAGGCTATTAATGAAGTTGGTTGTGATTGGCATTTGCAACTGAACCCATCTCTATGGGCTTATCGAACCAGTATCTTAACACTTACATGTACCACACCTTTTTCCTTGTTCTACGGATCAAGAGCGGTTATACCTATTGAAGTTGAAATCCTCTCATTGCAAATATCACTAAAAGGCATGGTCAGTAATGAAGACTATTGGGCATCCAGATTAAATGAATTGGAACTCCTTGATGAAAGGTGTTTGAGCATGTTAAACCGTCTTCAGATTTATTAGAATCAGCTCAAATGAAGCTATAATAAAAAGATCAAAGAAATAAAATTTTAGGTCGATGACTTGGTACTTAATGAAAATTAGAAGGTACAACTGAATCAAGATGGTAAAGGTAAGTTTGAACCCAACTGGCTCAATCCATTCATCATCACAACAAGTTACGGTTCTGGGAATTATCAATTGGCTTCTCCTGAAGGAGAATCTTTAGCGAAACCACTAAACAATAGCCACCTCAAGAATTTCTATACTTGAAGCACGTCATAATACCCTAGGCAAAAGGGTAAAAATCCAAAAAAATCAAAAAGCAAGAAAAATAGAAAATTAAAATAAAATGTTCTTAAAGTCAAAACCACTTTGTGGGGCTTCTAGAATTGGTATTGTAGTGAAAACTTGGCAAACAAGCACTATGTTTGAATAAGACTTGTATTGTTATCTACCGATACTATCTAAAAAATCCACCCATTCGTCCCATAATAAAACATGTGTCCAACCATGGTTTGATTTCTGATTACATATTGAACCTTGTTGCACCATCAATGTCAATCTCCTAGAGAAGGTAGTCTTATCTCAAACTAGGGGAAATTTTTTGAAGCTGGTCATAGATTAGATCACTATGTGTCCCATCATGATTGAAAACCATCAAAAATATATAGAAAATAAAAAAATAAAAACAAATTTGGATTATTTCCTCACTCAAAATTCTAAGATATCAACATTTGCTTGAACCTCACGGCTAGTTCAAGTAGATTCCCTAATACATATCCTCTAGAAAAAGAAGTGAAATATCAATCCAAGTTATCAACATTGTTTGAATTCCAAAAACATGTTATGCTTTGAGTCAACACCACTTGAACTATGTGGTCTGTACATGTACAACATAGGAAAGACTTATTAGCCCCCAAGGCCTTAGGTCAGTCCCCTTAGGTGTCTATCATTCTTTCTTTCAACTTAGTCAAAAAAAAACAAAATCAAAAAACATTCACAAAAAAAAATGAAAAATCCAAAAACATTTGAAAAACAAAAAATATCAAAAACATGTTCTTATCAAACCAAGAAAACTACGAGCCTCTACATGTACAATGTAGGAAAGGCTTATCTTAGATGAGCCCCCAATGCCCTAGGTTAGTCCCTTGAAAACGACAAAAATAGCGTCATAAAACAATAGAAAAATAAAAAAGTTTCTAACTCCATCATCACAATCCGCAATAAACTTTTCATCCATAATAAATAAATCGTCATCTTCACCCTTTGACAAAACAAAGAAACAAATAGAGCAAACATCAAAATCTAGAACTTTCAAGAAAACAATCATAAATCTTTGATTACAAAAAAAATGAAAACAATGACAAAGTATTAACTACCTATATTTTGAAAATTCACCAACATCTTGAGATATGCCTTAATAGATCTGTTCCTACGATAGACATGATCAACAACGAATAATGGCCTGAAACCTCAAAAAAAATATGGCAAGTGATACTGCAACATTTTTTTGTCTTTTTATAGTCTTATCTTTATGATTTATTTTATTGACTCATTCCTAGGATGTCCATAAGGATTTAGAGAAGAAGGAATGGGGGCAATTGAGTGTCATTTTGGTTTTTTATTTGTAGGATATTTTTTGTGATACTACCATGGTGAATACTTTCTCTATTGAGTGTATGGAAGTTGTTTTGAGATAATTCGTGTAGTAGTTGCATGTTAGGTATTTTATACCTCTCTATGTAACTGGTCCAAAAAGTCTTAACACAACCCAACCATATATTTTAAACAAATTTTTCATATGTCTAGTATGAGCAAGAATATTTCGGGTATGTCGAGTCAAAGTCCACACAATGGATACAAAGTCACCTTGGTTATTAATACCTTGGTGCATCGTATCTATTTGCTACATAAAAAAGGATTATTAAAGATATGAAGTGTTTATGCGAAGGAAAATAAATACTCATCAAGTAACTAACAACATCAAATTGTTATTCATCATTCAAAATTTCTTCTAACTAACAAACATTCATCCCGATTAATAGTTAATTAGTTCCATATCCATCCCGTATCCATAATGTCATCAATACATATCATGATAATAAAGCAATGAAAACATCATGTACCATATATAAGACATACATCCATCAGATATCAACATCCATCATATACATAATAAAATATCATATGATCAATCCATCCATCCACATCATATGCATACATTAGAAAAATACAAAAGCATGTATAAATCATACATCGTCATCCATAATCATTACAATAACACATAATGAAGTCAAATTGAAGCATGTATATCTCATTTATATCATCATAAAAAATTAGAATGTCATGGTACATCATCAATGAAACAAGTGTGATAGGATAATACAAAAAAATACACATATATACGAGGCCTTAGCTAGGCTGATGAATATATATACAAAATCATGTCTACAATATAGTTCTTTGTACAGTAAACATCATAAAGATCAAAGTACAAATAAACTACTGCCCAACTAGAGGAGGAGGAATCTAAGGATTAGGTTGTGGATTAGACTGTCTAATGGAATGTCCACCGAACATGACCTATGTAGCAGTACTAGGCCCTCCAAATCATGGCCGTCGTTGTGCTCTAGGAACAAAGGCATCATATAGGGTTAATAATATGTTTCCCTCTATAACAAATGATCTCACTCGGTACAGATACTATCACACTCTATCCTAAGACTATCCCTCTTGGTGGTAAGAGCTTGCAACAATGCCTTGGCAACAAGAAGACACCCAATCTCGGTGTCTCGCTTGCCCCTAAAGCTATCTCTCTCCTGTAGAGCGGTATTCCTCTCCTATATAGTAGTGTCCTTCTCTGGTGTTAGTATAGAAACTTGAGCATCCACATCCTATCATCGCACTAACTCTTCATCTCTCACAACTATCATCTGTGCTAACTAAACCCCTCCATCTCTAGGTGGTGGAGGAGGACCTAGAACCTTTCCCTAATCTTGATGCAATAGATCATCTTGTTCGCCCTTTCCACCATTTTGTAGGGCCCTGGAAAGATGATCTACTATAATATTATCACACTGCCTCTCCCCTGTCAACCAGTAATTCTAGCTCTACCTACTACAAGAACACCTATTAGATCTATAAATCTCAACAAAATGCATCGTGCCCACCATTGATCAAAGTATAGCATAGTCCAAGGATCTGCTAAGGCAACTTGCCAACCCAACCCAAATGGAGCAAGTGCTTTGAAATCTACAATATCTGCATAATGATCAACATGTAGACCCCATACATGGACCTCTCTAGTGGTTAGACCAAAACGAGCCTCATGAGCATCTAGGAAACAACCCTGTCACTCACCAAACTATTGATAAACCCTATCAGGAAGATATCTCTCTAGAAAAGGGCGAATGTGACCAATGAGACATCAAGTCTATCTACAAAATGGTAAATTCTCTTGGTCATCATGTCAGGGCTCACAATCCAAATATGGTCTCCATACAAAATGTGGCATATCATCTAGAACATGATGCTAGTAGGGAATCTGTCTGTTGGTGTTTAAAACACACATAGAGATTGCAAATCTCTAAGAGGTAGCCAACCCTTATCAAGGATATCTACAACCACTAGTGGCCAACTAATGAGAATCAGTTAAGGATTGACTTCTCCTACACTTTTGGCTCTGTAGGACCAAGGTGGGTAAACCTAAATGTGTTCACATGAATATTTCATGACTGGTAAGAACACTTCTTGTATACAGATTACAATTCCTATACATTCAAAGGGATAGTGATCATTTCATGATTTCGGTAGACCAGAGAATGACTACCAGTGCCAGAGAGCAACGAAATTGACCCACTTATTTGTTATGATACCTCCCAGAGGAAGGCAAGGTTGTATTCAAGTGTTTTATGTTCAATATTTGGAGATCGTTGTTTAGAACTTACAGTCTTGAACTAATAAAATGACACAAACATTATCCAATGCATCATCCATTAGGCAACAGAGTCATACAGAACAAAATCCTGATACGATGAACTTATCTCATATAGCCTTACTATATGAGATATTTTAGCACACTAAGATAGTACTTCTTCAAGCATATTGGACATATACAACGATGAACATGTAACCGATTCTTCAAGCATTTGATTAACTCTTTGAGTTAAAGCAAGAAAACTAATTACATTTTCAATTAACTATTGAAACTGAATAGACAAACCTTTGATAGATCTATTCATAATCCATGGCACACACACAGGAGAGTAAACCATCTTAAATTTATAGATTTGTTTCAATATCAGTAATTTAAAAGCATATCACACTAATCTTTATATAAACCCAACCCAGGATGACTTCCTAAAACAAAACGTTCATAACATTTTAAACTATAAAATAGACTGTATAGACTTCCAAGCTTCAAACTCCAAAATTTCTTCTGACCCCTCACAATGAGCTGTGAAATCTCCTTTATAGAACAAGAGAGCAACAAGCATTAGGCTACATTGTGACACCAAATTGAATTTCAACACCAAAATGAAATTCAAATTTACATTCCTTGTCATAATGATACCGTGCATGAACAAAGGAGTCAAAGCGGTTATGAAATAACCAGTCGAGAAACAAAATTTTGTGCAAAGCACACGCACGTCCACGCCCACATGATAAAAAAACAAAAGAAGACACGTCCAACGGACCCACCGCCAGTAATGATCAAGAAGCCACACGGCCACAGTATAAGCAACCACTTCGAGTTTAGGCCTGCGACAGTGATGGCACCACCTCCTCTTTACCAACCTTGCGAGTACATCCTCGAGCAACTAGTCCCGGTGCTAATGCAGATACTGGCTCAATTTCCAGAACCTCCTCGTCCACTCCCATAAGGTCAACCAGGGAAGCCAAGTAGTACCGATAATCAGAATTAGTCTCAGATTCATTAGAATCCAAGATGATTATCGGGGACGAACAATGGACTGGCCTCTTCCCAGTGTTCCCAATAATAGCCTTGCGAGACAAGGGAGAATCAGACTTCTTCATGACTGGTGAAGCCAGCCTTGCACTCCTTCGCTTAACTAATTTATTCATGATAGAAACAAAGCGCAACCACAAATAGAAGAAGAACCTTACTGCACATAGACACAAGAGAATGCAATGTTGATCACATACCATTCAGTCAGCATTTATAGAATAAACCAGCATGTAGGGTACAATTACTTGAAGGCAAATCAAACACTCGTAGAATTAATGCTCCAGATAACCATGAATTCCCTCAGCAGGATGGCACTATTCGCATGCAGGAGGAAATCAGGTGGAGATCCTCTGGAGAAAAGAAACCCATATCATTAATGACACGAGCAATAGCCAAGCAGTATATGCCACGCAGATAACTCACACACCCCTCCCTTATAAATGAACTATCGATTTGGAAGACATTTTAACAAACGGAGGGTTGAGATCAAGTCAATGGATGTTGACGATCCACATCGACGCCTTCAGAAAATAGATCCAATCAAAACTTGCAGAAAAATAGACCGGGACAGCATAGTGGGACCCATATAATCCCTCTGGCAAGAAAATAAAAGCCACGTGCCACTCCCTCGCAGACCTCACAACACCACCTGGATATTTACTTCACTTGTGTGAGGTGTGCGATAAACCATAATTACCCCGCTATTAATGGCTATTACCGGTGAAAAGATGGCCCCCTGTCATGTCCAATACCTCATGAAGAAAACCCATTCATACATTCATGCCATGTGGCGACATCTCGCGAACCTCTCACCACTTTGATGACATCAACAAGAAAACCTGCGAGGTCAGCAAGAAACGGCCAGGATCCAATCCAGCAATTGGACGGTTCATCATACCACAGACAGAACATCCAAGTGGGGCCTGCATTGAAAATCTCGGCGTTGTAGAAAATAAGCCATTACACCAAAAAGACCGATGAATCAGGTGAAATAGGGCTGGTAAAGCACAACCCGAGAGGGATGAAACCTCACTTAAGTGACCAGTCCACCAAGGCAGCAGGTCACCGCTAAAACATAACAAGAGGGTTTTTGACCGATCCATAGTGAAGGTTACCATGAGTAACTTAGAAACCCTCTAACCCCAGCTCCAGCTTCAATTTTTTGAAGTTCTATCAGTGGCTCCGACTGGGGATGTATGCCCCCTGTGGGCATAGCAAGAATCCATAATCTCTGGTTTCGCAAACCAGATTACTGAACTACACAAGCCTTCCAACAAATATATTGCCTTGTTCTGTCAACTAGACTTGTGTATGCAAACATGGTAGCCCCAGGCCACCAAACAAGGGAAATCAAGGCTTACCTCTATCAAAAACAAAATTTTCCATTTCTTGACAGAATAAATACTTGTAACATTCCCCATTTGATGTTGTGAAGTGCATGGGATAACCAATATCTTTGTGATTGCAATGGAGGCTTTCACCATTTTGTCCCTGTATTGATTGAATCAATGCTCTGCCCCTCCAATTTAAAAGCAATATATAACCATAATAATATTTTACTTTATCCTGCTCCTGGTCATATTTTATAGGGTGCTAGCTCACCTGTTCCATGAAATGGAAACTTTCATAAATTACCTGGTTTGCAACATCATCCATTCTGTAAGCCTTGGTTTGCATATTAAATTGAAAGTTATCATACAAAATAGTATGCAAAGTATCCTTACTTCCATTAGCTATCCAAGACGATACATAGCTCAAAGAAGTTCTCTCCTGGCACATCCTTTCTTGTACCTCTTCATCCATCTCAATATAAAAACCTTCTGAGATAGGTTTAAAAACATCAACTTCACTTTGATCAGAAAAGATAGGGCAGTACATACTGGTGCTATTGTACTCAAGACTATCTGTTACATATGTTGATTCATAAGTGAATAATTCAGCACAATCAAAATACCCCTTATTAACTACATCAATACTAGGGGGAAGTAACACCTCCATCTCCACTTTATACAGATACTCAGGGAAAACCATAGGGCCAGTGCATGGACCACAACATTGGTCACTTCCGAATGTATTCTCTTGATTACAGGTATTAACATCCTTGGATTGTTCAACATTTATATAACCCCATTGTTCCAACGCTAAGATGTCAGAGCTACATTCCAGATATACACCATCTGGCAATCCTTTCTTTACTTGAGAACAAACATGGGGCTCTTCATCCCCACATAACTCTGGTAAAAATAACATTTCTGCTACATTCTCAGTATTGCCCTTATTACCCCTAAAATCACAATCATTAACTTGCAACAGAATCTCAATATCACTAGAATCACAATTAGGATCAAGAAACATTATAGGTGTTTCATAAAATCCTTCATTATCTTGTCTTTCAATGTTTTCATTACTTATGCAAATATCTTGTAATGAATGAGCACTACCTTTATTTTGTGTAGATGCATTCCTGATAGACTCTTCAATCTCTATCCATTGAATTACCTGAGCCAAATTAGCAGGTTTCAATTCCTCTAGTAAGGAGCTCAGTCCTGATTCATATAGTTTACAGAACAAATCAATGCATTCATAATCATTAGGTCTTTGCTTTGTGGGAATTTGTATTAAGATTTCCAAAAATCTTTAAAAAAACTCATATGATGATTCCTTCTCTTGCCTTTTCATATCATATAGTTATGATACACAAAAACCCTGATCATCTTCATTCAGATCAAATTGGGTTTCACCCTGGATCTCATTATCATCAAACTATATTTCTGGGTTAACAACACCCTTAGCAAGAATTTTATCATCAATTTTTTGGATAATCGGCTCAGATATTATACTAGCATTGGTTAGGCAAGGGTAATCAATACCTGTAGTCAGATATCTCTTCAGCATTGAATATTTCATGTTATTTTCAATTTCCATGGCTAGCTGGTATGCTTGAGGTAGAGTAGTAGGCTCTTTATCCCTTAATAAAAAACTCATCCTCTTGTTGAAGACACCTAGATACACAATCAAGCTTTCAGCCTCATTTGGCCTTATTTCTTTGGGGATCCCCCTTAATGCTCTTGAGAACCTGAGATTAAAATGCGGGACTAATTCCTCCTCTTGTATGTGAATTCCCCTAAATCCTTCTCTCAATATGTTGGGATTGACTGTTTCATTGAATTGTTCCATAAAAACAATCACCAACTGATTCCATGAGTTAACAGAAAAGGTAGGTAAATAAGAAAACCAATCCCTAGCATCACCTTTTAAGGATTGCACAAATAATTTCATGGCAACATCCTCACGATCAATTTCATAATCACCCATTACATCAACAAAATGTTGCAAATGCTTAGAAGCCGATTCTGTTACATGCCCTGTATATTCAGGTAAATATTTCCTAATCTTCTTAGGAATTGAATTAGGGTGATTACTGATAGCATCAAACATAAAAGGCCTATACCTTTGAGTTACAAAACTCCTCAAAGGACTTTTCATAACTTGCTCTTCTGGCATATTTATGCTTGATCTTACATACGGTAGACTATTCAATAGCATATAGCTATCAGACACATCACTTGTCAGCTCAACCAAGAATTTGTTTAATGACTGACAAAAGTATTCATTATTTTCCAAGATTTTATGCAATACAAATGTGTTTCATAAATCCTTTTACATATTGCATTACTAGAGGTATGGTAAAATAAATCCTTGTTCCCTTGTATATGCTTAACATATAAATTTGGAGCCATTTGTATTCTTAATCAAAACACCCATTATTTTTTTTAAAGTAGTGAACGGTTTTGGATTTGGCAAAATACCTGGTAGTTGTTAGCAACATGTATCAACCTCTTTCCAGACTGTAAATAGTACCAATCTGGAAGTATTCCTTCATGTATTCATTGGTGCTTTAGTCGGAGTCGCCACCTCCTTTTCAGAGGACAATATTTTAAAGAACTTTCAGAGCCTGGTTTCTAGATTCTGTCAAATTATGGGTTTCATTACTTATTACAGAGTAGCATCATATCACTAGTAGCACCTCTCATAGTCATAACCCATTCCCTATAGTTCCTTTGTCTTATTTCTCCCCCCTTTTTTTTTTAAATTTCTCAGAAGTTCTCCCCAAATGAAGCCATCCTTCACTGAATAACCCTAGAACTCCTGAATATGTTGCTTACAGGACACCATAGACCATAAAATTTGCAGGATTAGATTGAACTACCTCCTGTTGCTCACTTTGCTAACATTCACTATGTAAATTCAGAACAACACATCATTGAATATGACTCTATATCAGCACCGGTCCACAATTGGAACTTACTGAATTCAATTCCCCAGCAGAGTCGCCATTCTATTGGTGTTTAAAATCCACATAGAGATTGCAGATCTCTAAGAGGTAGCCAACCCCTATCAAGGATATCTACAACCACTAGTGGCCAACTAACGAGAATCAGTTAAGGACTGACTTCTCCTACACTTTTGGCTCTGTAGGACCAAGGTGGGTAAACCTAAATGTGTTCACATGAATATTTCATGATTGGTAAGAACACTTCTTGTATACATATTACAATTCCTATACATTCAAAAGGATAGTGATCATTTCTTGATTTCGGCAGACCAGAGAATGACTACCAGTGCTAGAGAGCAATGGAATTGACCCACTTATTTGTTATGATACCTCCCGGAGGAGGGCAAGGTTGTATTCAAGTGTTTTATGTTTAGTATTTGGAGATCTTTGTTTAGAACTTACAGTCTTGAACTAATAAAATGACACAAACATTATCTAGTGCTTCATCCATTAGGCAACGGAGTCATACAGAACAAAATCCTGATACGATGAACTTATCTCATATAGCCTTACTATATGAGATATTTTAGCAGACTAAGATAGTACTTCTTCAAGCATCCTGGACATATACAACCATGAACATGTAACTGATTCTTCAAGCATTTGATTAACTCTTTGAGTTAAAGCAAGAAAACTAATTACATTTTCAATTAACTATTGAAACTAAACAGATAAACCTTTGATAAATCTATTCATAATCCATGGCACACACACAAGAGAGTAAACCATCTTAATTTTATAGATTTGTTTCAATATCAATAATTTAAAAGCATATCACACTAATCTGTATATAAACCCAACCCAGGATGACTTCCTGAAACAAAATGTTCATAACATTTTAAACTATAAAATGGACTGTACAGACTTCCAAGCTTCAGACTCCAAAATTTCTTCTGACCCCTCACAATGAGCTATGAAATCTCCTTTATAGAACAGGAGAGCAACAAGCATTAGGCTACATTGTGACACCAAATTGAATTTCAACACCAAAATGAAATTCAAATTTACATTCCTTGTCATAATGATACCGTGCATGAACAAAGGAGTCAAAGCGGTTATGAAATAACCAGTCGAGAAACAAAATTTCATGCAAAGCACGCGCACGTCCACGCCCACATGATAAAACAACAAAAGAAGATACGTCCAACGGACCCACCGCCAATAATGATCAAGAAGCCACACGGCCACGGTATAAGCAACCACTCCAAGTTCGGGCTTGCGATAGTGATGGCACCACCTCCTCTTTACCAACCTTGCGAGCACATCCTCGAGCAACTGGTCCTGGTGCTAATGTAGATACTGGCTCAATTGCCAGAACCTCTTCGTCCACTCCCACAAGATCAGCCAGGGAAGCCAAGTAGTACCGATAATCAGAATCAGTCTCAGATTCATCAGAATCCAAGATGATTATCGGGGACAAACAATGGACTGGCCTCTTCCTAGTGTTCCCAATAATAGCCTTGCGAGACAAGGGACAATCAGACTTCTTCATGACTGGTGAAGCCAGCCTCGCACTCCTTCGCTTAACTGATTTATTCATGATAGAAATAGAGCATAACCACAAGCAGAAGAAGAACCTTACTGCACATAGACACAAGAGAATGCAATGTTGATCGCATACCATTCAATCAGCATTTATAGAATAAACCAGCATGCAGGGTACAATTACTTGAAGGCAACTCAAACACTCACAGAATTTTTGCTCCAGATAACCATGAATTCCCTCAGCAGGATGGCACTATTCACACGTAGGAGGAAATCAGGTGGAGATCCTTTGGAGAAAAGAAACCTGTATCATTAATGACACGAGCAATAGCCAAGCAGTATATGCCACGCAGATAACTCACACACCCCTCCCTTATAAATGAACCGTCGATTTGGAAGACATTTTAACAAACGGAGGGTTGAGATCAAGTCAATGGATGTTGACGATCCACGTCGACACCTTCAAAAAATAGATCCAATCAAAACCTGCAGAAAAATAGACCCAGACCGCACAGTGGGACCCATATAATCCCTCTGGCAAAAAAAGAAAAGCCACGTGCCAGTCCCTCGCAGACCTCGCAACACCACCTGAATATTTACTCTGCTCGGGCGAGGTGTGCGAGAAACCATAATTACCCCACTATTAATGGCTATTACCAGTGAAAAGATGGCCCCCTATCATGTCCAATACCTCAGGAAGAAAACCCATTCATACATTCATGCCACGTGGTGACATCTCATGAACCTCGCACCACTTTGATGACATCAGCAGGAAAACTTGCGAGGTCGGCGAGAAACGGCCAGGATCCAATCTAGCGATCGGACAGTTCATCATACCACAGATAGAACATCCAAGTGGGGCCTGCATTGAAAATCCTGGCATTGTAGAAAATAAGCCATTACGCCAAAAAGATCGGCAAATCAGGTGAAATAGGGCCCGTAAAGCATGACCCGAGAGGGATGAAACCTCACTTAAGTGACCGATCCACCAAGGCAACAGGTCACCGCTAAAACATAACAAGAGGGTTTTTGATCGATCCATAGTGAAGGTTACCATGAGTAACTTAGAAACCCTCTAACCCCAGCTCCAGCTTCAATTTTTTGAAGTTCTATCACTGTCCAAGCCAAGTATAGTGAAGAAAATCACCATAACAATAAGAATATGGGTCCTCCATAATCTGATCCAAAATACCATTAGGTTGAGCAATTGGGATGTGCTCCTAGGCCCATACGTGTAATTGAGAGAAACCCACAAAAATAGATCTACTACAATAGTAGGTGACCTCGTACATATCTTGGTATAAGTGAGCAAGGAGACATGGGCCCCATGCATATTTGGTATCATACTCAAACATCTACTCGATGCACACACCACAACCAACTAGGAACTATCTACCTCGCCTATTAGGAATGATGAGCCCCACGACCAAACCACAAAGAACAAGTAAAACATGATCAACACTGCTAACAAAATCAGATAAGTCTACCTTTTCCTTGCAAACCTCGAGATGTATCACACCAAGTATGCAATGCATACCGCAGGTACCCCTTATAATAGAATATGTAATAGGCTCTCTATGAATGGGAATATAGAGAATCCTCCACACATCCTCTAGAGTGATGGTGTCCTCCCCAGTAGGTAAATGGAAAGATGAGGTTTCTAAGTGACACCTCTCCACAAGAGTAATTATCATACCTCTATGGCATCTAATGGTAGTCATGTAGTAGATGTGTTGCAATCCAAAAACATCTCACTCTAACTCCTAAAACCCAACAATCAAATTAAATAGATAACACAGTTGCCACTCTCTTGACTACAGTGGATTAAGAACTACGTATAATAATTTAACCCACAATGTTAAGGATTTTCTACGAAAATCTAAAACGAACCTATAACGATGAACAAATTGACATAAATTCCAAAACAAGCAAAATAAAAAACTTTTTGTCAAAAGTGAACAAAACAAGAGAAAGAAAAAAAATTTGGTCAAAAGCGTTAACAAAAGTGTTGATGGTCAAAAGTGCACAAAAAAGTAAAACAAAATATATCTATCCTATTTCTCTTGAAAAAGAAAGATAATATATAGTAATCCAATCCCAAGGTCCTGGTAGTTGGTTCTCAACTATGTTGATGTTACTCAATGGAAAATGTAACTATAATATTCAAGGAGCCTTTGCTCGTTAAGGATATAAACTACATAATGAAAATTACTCTAACATTTTGGAGGTGTAAAATAAATGAAAAAGAGATAGATCAAGGCGTAGTACAATTGGTATGAATAAAAATTCTTAACATCCAGACATACATTTTCAACAATGAGTGTTTCTTCAATAGATCGAAACCACAATATGATGCAACACAGAATAATCTACACCATTGCATACATTCATAGTGCTTAATTCAATTACCATAACAATTCACTAAAAGACTTCAATATTTGAAACAGATCGCTCACTCATTGCTAAGACATAGATCAAATAGACATAACAGTAATTCCATTCACAGATAATTCAATGAAATAATCTTAAAATTCGACTTCCCCTATTGATTTACATCAAATAGAAAACATTTAGTCACAATAACTCACTGGTATACAGATTGATTATGATTCATTAACCTTATCAAAGAAGTTCAACTCCAACAATAACATAAAGATTGTATAAAAATGTATCCAAATTCAACATGAACTTAAAAGTATCTTGCTAAAACTATGAAATCCTAAGACTATGATTCCTATCTGCTATCATATCAAGTGGCTAATCCTTCTTCAATCACCCGACCTTTACAAAATAGACTCCAAAATTACATATAGGCCTACCATGCATAAGCTTCTCTCAATTACAAACTCAAATCCACAAATCAAGTTTCCATAACTATATGAAGGAACTGGACTAGTTTTAGTTCAAAAAGTGATTCCCCTATTTTACAAAATCTAACACCCAAGGAAGAAGATAGAATTGGTAGATGGGAACCTTTAGTTCAGCCTATGTCAAAACCCTACAAAGTAGGAGAGAAGAGGAAGTTGTATGCCAAAGAGAGAATGTTTTGTTGCCAGATCACCCCTGCATTCCATGCTCAAGGAGATACTCATCCAAACTAGATAATACTTGTTGAAGGACATCCACATTAGGTCCATCTACCCAACTATCCTCAAACTTGATTCTCTTCAATTTTACTAAGGCAAATTATTGCATATCTTTCAATTTGATTAACTCCCTCCTGGAAGATTTTGCCTCCTCTTTGATATCCATAAGCCTATCCAACAAGTCTTCTCCATCATCTTCTTTTTGCATTACTTCATAAAATCTACTGCTCCACTTCTCCTTCAATTTATCCAAAGGCATACCTTCTTTGACCAAAATATCCACATTGACTATAATAGCCACTATTGCTTCTAATTCATCAATTTTTTCATTTAATTCCTTACAAGCATCTTGAACTTCATACTTATGCTTATAGATGAATTTGGATCTGAACCAAATTATATTTAAATTCTTTTCAAGGAAATATTTATTATCCTCTTCAAGAATTGACTGCTCTAGGAGAGTTGAATTTGGCAGTTTGTTGATGTCCTTCAACTTCTTTGCATATTCTTTGTATTCTTCCTCTTGTTTCTCTAGGGCTTCAACATGATGATTCATCTCTTCTATCAATTCAAATGCCTTTTTATGAATTCCAAAACTATCTACCAACACTTCACCAACCTATTGATTGAGCCTATCAATCCATATGTCGAGCATACCCAACTTATTCTTCATTTGTACTAAGTCATCACCTTCCCTTTACTAAGTAGGACTGGGGTTTCCGAAGTAGAATCTTGTTGAGACACTAGAGTGGAGACATTCTTCAATAATTTATGTAGTTGATCCAATTGGGCTTTAAGTTTATATTTATTTTGCTTGTCTTTGATCATTCTAGACTTGGTGGGGGAAGCTAAAATATCAATAATTTTCATCTGTTGGTTCCTTTTAGGTTTCCCCAAATTGACCGTGCCCAATTGGTAATCAGCTAGCTGCATGTCTTCTTTGTCCTTATCCACCACTGGAATTGCACATTCAACAACAATTTCTCCTGCATCTGTGAACTTGGTTGAATGAAGAACCCTATCCTTCTTTTTGGGTATGTCCTTCTCTATTTCTTTCAACATTTCCTCCCAATTGAGAGGTTGAGGTGGAGTTATTTGCTTCTTTTCTAAATCAAGTTTCAGCGATGTAGGAACATTAGGAGTAGTGACCACTTGTGTTGAGGAAGAGGTAGCAGTGGCAGAAGATAATGGTTGCAATATGGTAGCTTTAAGCTGAAAATTAACCTCTTGCACATTCTATTGTTCCCCTTGTGCCTCCTCTTGTGCAACTCTCTCAGATTCTTCTTTATCCTTTTGTTCTTGCAACCTTTTATCTTCCAACTCCTTCTTCAAGCATTCCTCTTCTAACCTCCTTTCCTCATACATTTGGTCCCTTTTATTTTCTAGCTCTTTGACTTTATCCCATACCTCTTTCTCCTTTTGTTCATGCTTAATAAGCTCTTCAGCATCTTTTTCTCTCAATAGGCGTTCTTCTTCTTCATTTCTCTTATAGGATTCTTCAATAACCTTGAATTTAGCCTCAAGGGCTTCTCTTTCTCTTCTTTGTTTGGCCTTTTCTTCCTCAAGATCATGGATTTTTTGCAACATTTCCAATTTATCATTCTCTTCCTTTATTTTGAATTCTTGATCCTTTTGTTGTTGTTTGAGTAGTGCATTAGCTTGAGGATTTGCATCCATCTCCTTATGTTTAGCTAGTGCCTTAGCTTGTTCCTTGGCATCTGATTCTCTCTTAGTATCTTCAAACAATTTCCATTGTTCGTCCTTTTTTAGAACATGTTCAGTCCCTGCATCCCCAAATTCATCAAGATATGCCCCCACACGTGTTTCTTTATCACAAGGGGTGTCCACAGAATCCATCTCTATATCATGAATTTCAACTTCAAGATCCTTTCCTTTGAAGGATTCAACTTCCTTAAGGATGATTCCCATAGAAATTTCTTCACTTGGTTGCTCTGCAAGAGGGGGTTGAGTAGATGCTTCACCTGCAATATATGTTGAGGCCCTAGGTCCTATTGTGATTTCATCTCTATGTGCTTCAAGAAGGTCCTGAGCAGGAATTTCAAGTTCAATTTCTTCCCCATAATTGGGAGGGAAGAACTCCAAAGGCTCCTTAGGAGGCATTCTTCTTTTTGTCCTCTTGTACCCTTGAGTGGTATCTACACCTTTTATTTTCTTGGAAGTTTGAGCCTTAGGGTCCTTGATTCTCATCACAACCCATTGGATACTTCTATCCAATACTAGTCTTGCTATCTATTTGATTTTTATGGACTCTTCTGCATTCCAATCCACAGGATCCAAAGTCACCCCATCATGTGACAATGTCTCAAGAATTTCCTCCTTCACCCCATACTCCACCATGAGTGGGATAGGCAATCTTTCATAGTCCCTTTTCCTTAGATCATAGTCATCTTGGAGATCCCTCCAAAATTCCTCTAATAGATTGAAGTGTTTGTCAAAAATAGAAGGAAGCAAAGAATACATTTTGCATTTAGAATCATAATTGTTCTTAGCAATGTACAAGTCTAACTTCAAGTGCACAATCTCATTGAAAATCACCTTGGCTGCTACAAGGTGTGGACAGTTATATTCACCCAACTTCATGGGGGATTTGTGGCAACGAGTCTTATGTTTTATAACAAATTTGGAATTAACCCCCAAGGATTAATAAATAAACTCCATCAAAACAATCCTATTTTTGCAGCACCTAGGGAGTAGGTGAGGGTGGCCATCAAACCTAGTCATCTTGAAATAAGTGAACCTAGGGTATTGGATAAACCAATTTCCCCAATCTGCAATAAAGGCCATGGCTTCATTGCTCAATCTGTATCCTGCATCTCTCATGAGCCGATTAATAATAACATATAGAAATGCATCATTAACCCTTTTGTAGTGTAATTCAGAAGTCTACAAGGTAAGTTGATCATAATGATTCCAAACCTTGTTATTTCCTTAGGCTTCTCCCAATATGCCTACTGCATTCAACCCAGGAAAGATGCCTCTTCTGGTTGTTTCATAAATCACATAAGAGGTCATGAAGAAACTTTTGGTTTCTCTCACCCTAAGCATTTGGTTGTGTATGCATTCAGACACAATCATAGGCCAATTTAAAAATTTATGTCATCTAAGATAGTCTAAATGAATGGAAACATCCATTCCTTGAATTGGAAGACATATCTCTTCCCAAATACTCTAGACAACATCATTATTATGTCCCCAATCTCTTTGTAGAAGTCTACCTTTTTAGGCTAATCCATAAGCTTAGCCTGATACTTTTTCTCGGTTATCATCCAAATCTTGTTTATATGAGCTTTGTTAATCTCCTTCTTGTCACTATACATCTAGGGCCTCTGCCTCATTAAGTTGCTTAGGGTTCTATAGAGTGGGTGCATTGAACATGAACCAGATCATTTGTGGAGTTATATTAATAATAGCATTCCCCTACGAGTCCACACATTGCCTGGTAGCAGGATTGTAGGCTCTAGATACTATCATTATTAACTTAGAACACTAGACTGATAGAGGAAATAGGGCAACATGCGCTAATCTAGATTCAACAATTCTTTAAGTCCTCCCTGTTACCTCCTCACCAAATTTTTCCAGGAAAAACTCCTCATAATAGAATGGGCCCAAGTTGGTATCAATGATGTCCACCCAATCTAAATCCACCTTACCAGCACTGATGGTAGGACCTTGATGCTTATACCTTAAGGTATAAGGGAGCTATTCTGCCTTGATATTTTTAGGCTTAGCTCCTTGCTTTAAGCTCTCTGCAGGTTGGATCCTTCGAGAAGCCTCATCTGATACTCTTGACATCTCTTAATTCTCAAAACACCAACAAGGAAAGACTGAAACTCGATTAAATCCACTCACCAACACACCTCTATAATCAAATCATGCCTCTTTCGAAGTTCTCCTAACTCTGGATCGTTAAAAAAACTCAAATGACAAAGGTAATTGAGCCAATTAGCCATAATTAAGATCTTAAAAACACTTCACATGCAGGAGGAGGCTGTAATGAATGCCATAAATGTGGTAGATAGGGGGTGGAGCAAATGATGTAATCAAATAGTTAACCTCAAGTGGAAATCAAAATCAGGGCAAACACGAACCCAGATCTGAAACAAGATGAGAAAACATTTACAAGGTCATTTATCCAACTCCAAACCCGGTTTTGGTCTCACGGCAAGCAAGGACAACAAAGGGAAACGAAAAGAAGAATCGAAAGGAAAAATGAACCCGACCCAGAAAAGAACACAAAAACAACTAGACAAAGCAAGGGAGCAGGAGTGGGATCGGAAGAGAAATAGAAGCTAAGAATTTATAAAAAGTTCCCAAATTCAATTTCTATTCTGGTTCTAATTCCACTGGGGCAAAACAAAATAAAAGGAAAATGAACAACAACTCAAGGGAGAAAGGGACCCAAGAGTAAGAAGAAAAACAAAAGACAATGACAAGAAAGAAAGAAAAAGTGGGGTCAGAACCATGACTAGAATCAGAACCAAACCTAGAACAATTTACGAAGTTCTAAATCCCATTTCCATTCCGTCTCTGCTTCTACCAAAAAAAAGAAACAAAGACTTAGGAGAAAAATAAGACTTCCTAAGACACAAAGCACAACACCACGAACAAAAACCAAAACAAAGGGGGACCCATTTTTGACCAAGGCAAAAATATGGGGTGGTTATGCAAGGCAATACAAATGGTTTACCCTTTTTTAGGATACAGAAGAATTTAGTCATCCAGAACTTCTGGTTTATGAATCATGTTAACTTGAAATAGGATCATATATGTAGAGTAAGGTTGAGCTTAAATCTTAGATGTACATCATCATGAACTAATTTTAATCTAGGTGTGTGTATGTATGGTGCATATTTCTTTATAAAAGCTTTCCCCACCCCTGAACAACTACACCTAAGATCCAAGCTACATAGGTTGAGTCCTTTCAACTATTGTGCAAGGAAATCTTGGGCATTTCTCTGCAGCCAGTTAGGCATCAATATCCCCAATAGAGATACCTCTAGTTCTCTCAAATAATTTCTCTACTACCAGATAGGCGTCCATAGCCCCGATAAAGATACTTGAATCACCCATTTAATATTGAGTTTACCCTTCTTTCAACAATTTTCTTTTTTCTTTTTTTTTAAACACTTTACTTGTGGAAATTCTTTATGGACTTTTCTCAATACTCAGATGTAATTGATTTGAAATGTGGGTTGAGAACTATAATGAACCTCATGATAGTTATGGGAGTCATATTTTTCACTTGAATCAGAGATACAGTCACCCTGAGATAAATAAGCATTTTACTTAGGTAGATGTTCTATCAATTTTATTGCAAACTTCAAACATAATCAATGAGATATTTACAATGTACCTTATTCTTAATAACTTTTCAAATCAATGTTAGAATGGTCATAAGAAACAAGCTTAGAACAAAATATTTCAACAGATGTTTCTTGAAAATACCTAAATCAATTTCTCTCCTAGTGCCTGCAACATACTTTGAATAACAACCCCTTATCCCATAATGGATAGAAATGAAGGTCCTCAATGAACAAGACAAAAAATAGAAACAACAGAAAGAAACAAAGAAACAGACAAAACACCCAAAATAAAAGAACAAATATTTACATATGGTACATATAGTACAGTCATTTAGAAAATCAGACCCTCATGGGATGAAGTAATGCTTAATAAATTGGCCATTAACTGGTAATGGAATAGGTTCTCCTATAAAGGCACTCAATCAAAAAGCATTCTCACCTAGTATCTCAGCTACTTGATATGGAACCAAAGTCTATCAAACTTCTGGTGGTCTCCCTTTTTCTCTTTATCTTTATCCCATAGTAAAATGAGATCTAATGTCCTAAATTCCTTTACCTTGGCCCTCTTGTCAAACCAATGTTTGACGATAGCTTGGTGTGTGGAGAACTGTTGCAAAGCAGTGTCTCTTTGTTCTTCCATGTTTAGCAAATTGGTTAGTCTAACCTCTATTCGATCATCCTTCGTATAGAATTCCTGCATAAATTTGAGGACGGGTATTTGGAAATGGATTGGGAAGACTGGCTCTTGGCTCTAGACTAACTTAAAAGGTGAATTTCCTAGGGCATCTTTGATTTGAGTTTGATCTGCCCATAAGGAAAATCTCAGTTGGGTGTGCCAGTCCCTAGGATTGTTTTCTAGCAATTTTCTAATCACTTCCAATAGATTCTTGATGGTAGACTAATCTACTCCATTTCCCTTAGGGTAGTAATTAGATGAATACTTTAAAATAAGTTTGTATTCATAGGCCCATTAAATGAATTGAGCTGAAGAGAAAACAAGGCCATTATCACATACTAGGGTGAATGGTACTCCAAACCTGGTTGTGATGTTTTTAGTCGGAAATTTGATAACCACATTTGTGGTGTTGTTTTTGTAGGACTAAGCCTCGATCTAGTAGTGTGTGTAGTAGTTAGTTGCTATCAAGATAAAATTATGACCTGCAAAAGAGTTTGGATTAATGAAACCTATAAAATCAAGCACCCACTGGGTGAATGGCCTTACCTCATACACCAGTTGTAAAGACATCGTTGGATTCTGTTCTCTAGATGCAAAGGTTTGACATGTGTGACATGTCCTGACATGGTTGTCTACATCTTGAAACATGTAGGGCTAATAATAATCTGATCTAATAATTTGATGGTCCAAGGAATCTGCATATCCATGCCATGTACCATGTCTACCATGAAATTCAGTAATAACATGTTTGGCCTCTTGTTGATCCAAAAAGCGTAGGTAAACTTCTTGAAAATTTATTCTATATAGGGATCCTCCTTTGAGAATATAATGAACACTCTTCATCCTCAATGCTCTCCTTTGAGTAACATTCATCCCCTTTGTGCATCTATTATTGAGGAGGAAGAAGATAAAATCTGTGTACCAAGGATCCTTGGTGAATGGTTGCAATGTGTACTGTTGGCAAGTCATACTCTTGTCAACATCTGCCATAGCCTTTGATAAGCCATGTCCTCAGATGAGCTTTGTTGGATGAATTTCTAGATCAAAATCCTATAAATTAGCCATCCATTTTCCTTTTCTCTCCCCTATTTCACTCTACATAGGGAGAGACTTTACAGTTGGATCAAGAACTATGGTGATAACCTAACTCCAAAGAATGTAAAGCCTGAATTTTTTCACTGCTCAGACTAGTTTGAAGGTCTACTTCTCAAGGGGTGGATACCTGACTTCTGTATTTTTAAACGGGGATCTCATGAAGGCAATAGGCCTTTCCTCTCCCTCACCTCTTCTTTGTGTTAAAACAACTACACATGAATGGTCAAATGTGAAAGAATAGATATAGAAGGGCTTTAGATAATTTGGCCTGGTTAAGACCAGTGCCTCAAATATTGATTATTAATATAAGAGAAATCATATTTAGCCTCATAGCTCCATTATATTTTTGCATCTTTTCTCATAATTTCATTAAGAGGTTTGACAATTTCTACAAGCCCTGTTATAAATTTTCTCACAAAATTAATCCTTTCGAAGAAGGATCTCATGTCCTTTTTACTTCCTAGTATTGTCAACTTTTAGATGGATTCAACTCTATCAGGGTCTATGGGTATCCCCTTTTCTGATATTACATGGTCCTAAAAGTTTCCCTTTAGAAACTCCAAACAAACTTTTCTTTGGATTAAGGGACACACCATAGCTTATACACCTTTTGAGGAATTTTTCTAAATCTGCAGCATGGTCCTTTCTGTTTTTAGAGAAGATAGTTAAGTCATCTACATAAATGATGATACCCTTACCTATTAAATCCTTTAATGCTATGTCCATTTCATGTTGAAAGGTAGCTCCAACGTTGATAAGGCCAAATGGCATCCTCCGATAGGAAAACATGCCCCACTTGGTAGTGAAGGAAATTTTCATTCTATCTGCATGACTGACAAGCACTTGATTATACCTAGAATAGCCATCCAAGAATGACATCATCTGGGATCCATTAACCATTTGTAATACCTCATCAAGAGAAGGAAGTGGATAGTTATCCTTCTTAGAGGCCTTATTTAGGTTCCTAAAATCAACACATAACCTGATTTCACTACTTTTCTTATGCACAGGGACTAAATTTGCAACCCATGTAGAATGTTGAACTGGGAAGATTATTCTTGCAGACAACAAATTTTGCACCTCCTTGTGAATTAAGGTCTCAATTAAAGTATTCACCAGGTGTTTCTTTTGACGAAAGAGCTTGGCTTCTAGCTTGAGAGGTATGGTATGAGTGATCATCGAAGTGTCAAAGGTCTTTAAATCTTCATATCCTCAGGCAATGGTTGCAATGTCTTCTTTCAAAACTTTAATTATTTTATCTTTCATTTCCTCAAGGCAAGTTTTTCCTATAAGGACATTCCTTTCAGGACCTGAATGAGCCAGATTAACAGATTCATAGTTCCCTCCATCACTTTCTATTGGCACCCTTTGACGAGCCCGTGGATCAAAGTCAAATATTATTTCCAAAGATACCATCCCCTTTGGAATGTTGTTTGTTTTTAAATCCAGTATTCCTTCTATGTCACAATTCTCATGATCCTAGCCTCCCTGATCTCTTTCAAATTCATCAATTATCTATCCCTCGAAGACATCTGAACTTGCCAAAAAGGCGAGTATATGTTGGTCATCATCGAATACCTGAAAGTTTTGGACATTATCTGAGATGGCTAGGATTGAGACTAGTTCAACTAAAAATATTTTCATCTTCGAGTCCTACATAGGCTCCAAGGTGCTAGTAGTAATGGCAAGGACATCTGCAATCTGATTGTTTTCTCTAGAAATCAGAGTGATCCCAAAAGCATCAAAATTCTCAATCAGATTCCAATTTTTTTTGTATGCAACCAATATTTTTTCATGACAAGTATATTGGATGCAAACCTATTTGACAATAACTTCAGAATCCCCCATAACCATGAAAGTTGTGACTTTCTTCTGATGAGAAAACATCAGTCCTCAAGCAAGTGCTTCATATTCAACTACATTGTTTGTGCAGCCAAACTACAACCTGTAAGATGCAAAGTAAGTCTTCCCTTTCGGGTTGGTTAATTCGATCCCTACTCTGTTTCCTGTTTTGGATTTAGAGCCATCAAATTTAAGGTGCCATAGTTGGTCTAGATTTGGGAGTTCTTTCTTCTTTGGGATGACAGGTGATGACTTGCTTGAAATTTTTGGTGGCTCGGACTATTTTTGGCCACCAAGATTTAAAGGTGACTGGGGGAAAGGCTCCCTAGAAGATTCATCTATATTCAAAACCTGTTCAGAAATTGCATCCTGAACGTTTTCTTGGAACAGATCATAATCTAGTACATTTTTCATCAATGCCTTAGGCATTGGAAGGGTATTCGGGGTGGGTGTAATAGAGAAAGACTAATAGATCTCAATCTCTTGGAATTTAGAGCATAGAACCTAAGTCTGCTCAAATTGGGAAGGATCTTCCTCCTAGGTGGTATATTTTCTTGTCAGGATAGTTGCATCCTTGACCTAGAACGGGAACTAGAAGGGGGGTGTTACTATATGATTTTCACAAGTTTCTTCTGACTCATAGACATTATTGAGAATATCCACACATGATTGGCACGTTCATTTAGAATGGCCCTCATAATGAACCCTACGCCAATTCGAGAGTAACAAACTCCATAGATCATCTTCTTCCCCAAGAACTAGCCTATCATGTTGTAATATCCTAATCAAAACTTGTTGGTTAACTATTCTCATGGAGTTACTAGACTCTTGAGATTGGGAACAACTAGGATCAAACACTAAGAAAGTCATAATTTCCTCACTCTTGTATACCCCCATCTCAGCCTCAAAGAATTTGACCTCATTAGGATAGGCATACTCATTTATCATGTGCTTGAAGTGAGGCTCACTTTCAATCCTAATTTGTGACGCTATCCCCTTCCATGGCAACCACATATGTGAAAAGTCTAAGGATAGATAACCCCCAATACTTTTTATCAGTTCACAACTTAAAAGCATACCACATGTTTTGGGGATATCGACTACCTAGATATCTATATAAGTTTGGATCCTTTGGTCTGATCCAACTTGCACATGCATATTTTTTAGTTCTCCTACCACATTGACCTCAGTTTTTTCCAATTGAATCACCTTCTTATGAGTCTAGGCAGGACTTAATCCTAGCTTCTTGCAAATGAAAAACGGCATAGCATTACTCGATGCTCTAGAATCCAAAAGACAATTATGCAAATTCTTCCCAAAAGTCCTAAGACTCAAAAGAAAAGGTGGGGTTCTAGTCTTACCTTTATATACGACAACATTCATGTCAGTGGATGGAGTCGGCTTGTTTTCCCCTTTTGAACGATCTGTTTCTTCTAAAGCCTTCAAAAAAAATTCCCACTGTGTTGGACACCACTTGAGAATATCAAAAAATGACAGGGAAGTCTTTTGTCTCTGCATTTCTGAAATGAAATGAAATTCTGATTCATTACCCTTTGAATATCTAGGAATAAAAGATGAGTTACCTTTATTCTAAACAACAGGTGGGCCTCTTGGTGGAGGTGGGTTATTATCTACATTCTAATTAGGTGGAACCATAGTATTTAGAGGATTAGATGTGGTGAATAGGCCCTTATTCTGATTTCTTAGAAAATGACCACCTTTGGATTGGAAAGCCTGAGCATCATATACATCCTCCTCTGGTTGGTTTTCCCCCTACATGGTAAATTGGTATTGCTCATCAATGGTCTCATAGGTCATATCTATGCTTAATTCCCCACAATCTTGGTTGGAATTTCCTTGTGGAGGGTGGGAGTCAGCTTGTGCAATCTAAACCATTTTCTCCATCTCTGGGAAATTAACCTCGAAATGTGCTATAATATCATGCAACATACACCAATTAGTCATGAAATTGAGATCTGCAACATTTGCAATGTGAGGCTAGTCCTCATAGGCTTGATAGTTATGAGATACTCCCCCATTATTTGTGTTTGTATTCCATTGTCTATTGTTATTCAAACCCTGGTTGTATCCCTTACTCTGATTTTGGTAATTCTGATTAGGGAAACTTTGGTTCTAGAAGCTCCTATTGGTGTTTTGGTTCGAATTTTGATTAGGATAACTACCCTAATTTCTATACCCCCCTTGATTCTGATAATCCTGGTTTTGGTTTTGAGGGGGATTATGTCTAAATTGTGCCATATCATTAAAAATATGAGATAAAGTTTTTTTAAGAGTTTCCATCTCATTAGTTAGTTGAATAGTTTTTTCACTTTCTATCGTCTTCCCCATAGATTTTTGATTAACAAGATTTGACCCTCACACTTGATTGTAGTATTTTTGTGATTTTTGAGAAGAATCCTGAACGCCATTGGTGAAGAAGGGTAGGGGATATGAGGTTTGTAACTCAAACATAGGTCCATATTGGGAGTAAGACATCCTTGAGACCATATTGAACAAAGGAGGATTAGGCATTTGATATCCCATGGGGGGAGAACTCCTCCTAAACTCCTTGATTGTAAGTTTATTTGTTGTTGCAATTTGATGGCTATATGATAAACCTTAGACAAAGAATCAATTTCTGCAGCAACATAAGTCCTTTGCAAGAAAAGTCAAATCAAGGGATCTACAGCCCTTAAGAATGCCAAAATGGCAATATTTTCAGCAACTAAGTAAGGTTCTTGTAGCCTTCGGTACATTCTTTGGAATCTCATGTTAAATAAAGGAAATGGTTCATGATGTTCCTTCCTTATGGTGGCAAATTGGTGATAAAAAATGGTAGGGTCTACATAGACCCTAAATTGGTTAATGAAGGCATTTTCTAAGTCTATCCAACTCAGAATAGACCCCTAGGGCATATTTAAATACCAGTTATATGCCATGTCCCCTAAAGAGAAGGGGAATAACCTTCATACCACATCATGGTGGGCTACTTGATCACGAGTGTAGGCATCCTTAAAGGCCTTTATGTGCTCTTCAACACTCCTTGATTCTCCATGCATATATTTGGCACAAAATCCCACCAAATTCCTGGGTAGATCGTGTATACCACCAAGGATGGTCCCTAGTGGGGAGGGATTATTTATGAAGAAATCCATAGGTGGTGGTGGTACTAGTTGAGCCAGCTAGGGTGTGGGTGAATTTGGTTGTTGAGGTGGTATAGGTGGATTTGGTGGAAACCCAGATGGACTAAGTGGTGGTGACAATGGTGGGATCAAAGATCTACTGGCTTGGTGTTTGTATCTAACCGGGGTTTGAAGTTCTACAAATGGTTTAGGATTTGTAGAAGACCTAAGATCTCTTTGATACCTTTATGGTGAGAATGACCCAATCTGAGCCAGCTTGTTCCTCCAGGCCCTCCTTCTAGTGCCAGATATGTTGATGGTCAAAAGTGCACAACCACGTAAAACAAAATATTCTCTATCATATTTCTCTTGAAAAAGAAAGATAACATATAGTAATCTAACTCCCAAGGTCCTAGTAGTTGGTTCTCAGCTATGTTGATGTTACTCAATGGCCAATGTAACTATAATATTCAAGGAGCCTTTGTTGGTTAAGGATACAAACTGCATAATACAAATTAATCTAACATTTGGGGGGTGTAAAATAAATGAAAAAGAGATAGATCAAGGCGTAGTACAATAGGTATGAATAAAAATTCTTAACATCCAGACATATATTTTCAACGAGTTTTTCTTCAATAAATCAAAACCACAACATGATGCAACCCATAGAATAATCTACACCATTTCATACATTCATAGTGCTTAATTCAATTACCATAACCATTCAATAAAAGAGTTCAAGAATTGAAACAGGTCACTCACTCATTGCTAAGAAATAGATCAAATAGATATAATAGTAATTCCATTCATAGATAATTCAATGAAATAATCTTAAAACCCAGTTTCCCCTATTGATTTTCATAAAATAGAAAACATTTAGGCACAGTAACTCATTGGCAAACAGATTGATTATGATTCATTAACCTTATCAAATAATTTCAACTCCAACAATAACAACAATACTATATAAAAATGTATCCAAATTCAACATGAAATCAAAAGTATCTTGCTAAAACTATGAAATCCTAAAACTATGATTCCTATCTGCTATCATATCAGGTGCCCAATCCTTCTTCAATCAACCGACCTTTAAAAAATAGAGCCCAAAAGTACATGTAGGTCTACCATGCATAATTTTCTCTCAATTACAAACTCATATCCACAAATCAAGGAACCAGAACTATATGAAGGAACTGGACTAGTTTTAGTTCAAAAAGTGATTTCCCTTCTTTCCAAAATTTGACGCCCAAGGAAGAAGATAGAATTGGTAGATGGGAACCTTTAGTTCAACCTATGTCAAAACCCTGCAAAGTAGGAGAGAAGAGGAAATTGTATGCCACAGAGAGAATCTTTTTCTGCCAACTCACCCTTGTGTTGCATGATCAAGGAGATACTCATTATAACAAGAGAATACTTGTTGAAGGACATCCACATCAGGTCCATCTACCCAACTATCCTCAAACTTGATTCTCTTCAATTTTACTGAGGCAAATTCTTGCATATCTTTCAATTTGATTAACTCCCTCCTAGAAGCTTTTACCTCCTCTTTGATATCCATAAGCCTATCCAACAACAAGTCTTCTCCATATTCTTTTTGCATTACTTCTTGAAATCTACTACTCCACTTCTCCTTCAATTTATCCAAAGGCATACCTTATTTGACTGGAATATCTGCGTTGACTATAATAGCCACTACTACTTCTAATTCATCATTTTTTTCATTTAAGTCCTTACAAGCATCTTGAACTTCATCCTTATGCTTAAAGATGAAGATAGATTTGAACCAGATTATATTTAACGTCTTTTCAAGGAAATCTACATTGTCCTCTTCAAGAATTGACTGCACTAGGAGAGTTGACTTTGGCACTTTGCTAATGTCCTTCAATTTCTTTGCATATTCTTTGTATTCTTCCTCTTGTTTCTCTAGGGCTTCAGCATGATGATTCATCTCTGCTATCAATTCAAGTGCCTTTTTATGAATTCAAAAACTATCTACCAGCACTTCACCAACCTCCTGATTGAGCCTATCAATCCATCCATCGAGAATCCTCAAAATTATCCTCATCTGTACGAAGTCATCAACTTCCCTTTTACTAAGTAGGATTGGGGTTTTCAGAGTAGAAGCTTGTTGAGACACTGGAGTGGAGACATCCTTCAATAATTTATGTAGCTGATCCAATTGGGCTTTAAGTTCATCTTTCTTTTGCTTATCTTTGATCATTCTAGACTTGGTGGAGGAAGCTACAATATCAATAAGGTTCATCTATTGGTTCCTTGTAGGTTTCCCCAAATTGACCATGCCTAATTGGTAATCAGCTAGCCGCATGTCTTCTTTGTCCTTATCCACCACTGGAATTGCACATTCAACAATAATTTCTCCAACATCTGCAATCTTGGTTGAATGAAGAACCCTAGAATTATTTTTGGGTCTCTCCTCCTCTATTTATTTCATCATTTCCTCCCAATTGAGAGGTTGAGGTGGAGCTATCTGCTTCTTTTCTAAATCAATTTTCAGCCATGTAGGAGCATTAGGAGTAGTGACCACTTGTGTTGAGGAAGAGGCAACAATGGAAGAAGATAATGGTTGCAATATGGTAGCTTTAGGCTGAGAATTAACCTCTTAAACACTTTTTTGTTCCCCTTGTGCCTCCTCTTGTGCAACTCCCTCAGCTTTTTCTTTATCCTTATGTTCCTGCAACCTTTTATCTTCTAACTCCAAATGTTCCTCTTCTAACCTCCTTTCCTCATACATTTGGTCCCTTTACTTTTCTAGCTCTTTGACTTTGTCCCATACCTCTTTCTCCTTTTGTTCATTCTTAGCAAGCTCTTCAGCCTCCTTTTCTCTCAATAGGAATTCTTATTCTTCCTTTCTCTTATAGGATTCTTCAATAACCTTGAATTTATCCTCAAGGGCTTCTCTTTCTCTTCTTTGTTTGGTCTTTTATTCCTCAAGATCATTGATTTTCTGCAGCACTACCAATTTATCATTCTCTTCCTTTGTTTTGAATTCATGCTCATTTTGTTTTTGTTTGAGTTGTACATCAACTTGATCCTTTGCATCCATCTCCTTATGTTTAGCCAGTGCCTCACCTTGTGCCTTGGCATCTGATTCTCTCTTAGCATCTTCAAACAATTTCCATTGCTCGTCCTCTATCAAAACATGTTCAATCCTTGCATCCTCAATTTCATCAAGAGATATCCCCACACGTGTTTATCTATAAGAAGGGGTGTCCTCAAAATCCATCTCTATATCATGAATTTCAACTTTGGGATCCTTTCCTTTCAAGGATTCAACTTCCTTGTGGGCAGTTCCCATAGACATTTCTTCACTTGGCTACTCTGCAAGAGGGGGTTGAGTAGATTCTTCACCTACAATAGATGTTGAGGCCCTGGGTCCTATTGTGATTTCATCTCCATGTGCTTCAAGAAGGTCTTGAGCAAGAATTTCAAGTTCATATTATTCCCCAAATTTTGGGAGGGAATAACTCCAAAGGCTCCTTAGGAGGTATTCTTCTTTTTTCCTCTTGTACCCTTTAGTGGTACCTACACATTTTCTCTTCTTGGAGGTCTGAGCCTCAAGTTCCTTGATTCTCATCACAACCCATTGGATACTTTTATCCAACACCGACCTTGCTATCTGTTTGATGTCTATGCACTCTTATGCATTCCAATCCATAGGATCCAATTCCTTGGTGCCTATACTTTATGCATCATATTGGGGATCCAAAGTCACCCCATCATCTGAAAATGTCTCGAGAATTTCCTCCTTCACCCCATACTCCACCATGAGTGGGATAGGCAATATTTCATAGTTCATTTTCCTTAGATCATAGCCATCTTGGAGATCTCTCCAAAAGTCCTCTAATAGATTGAAGTGTTTGCCAAAAACAGAAGGGAGCAAAGCATGCATCTTTAATTTAGGATCATAATGTTTCCTAGCAGTGTACAAGCCTAACTTCAAGTGCACCAACTCATTGAAAATCACCTTGGCTTCTACAAGGTGTGGATAGTTATATTGACCCAACTTCATGGGGAATTTGTGGCAACCGGTCTTATGTGTTATACCAAATATGGAATTAACCCCCAAGGCTTGATAAATAAAATCCATCAAAAAAATCATGTTGCTGCAGAACCTAGGGAGTAGGTGATGGTGGCCATCAAACCTAGCCAGCCTAAAATAAGTGAACCGATGGTATTGGATAAACCAATCCCCATTCTACAATAAAGGCCATGGCTTCTTGGCTCAATCTGTATCCTACATCTCCCATGAGCCAATTAATAATAACATATAGAAATGCATCATTAACCCTTCTGTAGTGTAATTCAGAAGTCTATAAGGTGAGTTGATCATAATGATTCCACACCTTGTTATATCCTTGGGATTCTCCCAATATCCCTACTTCATTCAACCTAGGAAAGATGCCTCTTTTGGCTGCTGCATAAATCACATAAGAGGTCATGAAGAAACTTTTGGTTTCTCTCACCCTAAGCATTTGGTTGTGTATGAATTTAGACACAATCATAGGCCAATCAAATTGTTTCCTTCCATCTAAGATAGTCTGAATGAATGGAAACATCCATTCCTTGAATTGGAAGGCACCTCCTTCCCAAATACTCTAGAAAACATCATTATTATGTCCCCAATCTCCTTGTAGAAGTCTACCCTTTTAGGCTGATCCAGAAGCTTAGCCAAAGACTTTTTCTTATTTCTCATCCAACTCTGGCTTATATGAGCTCTGCTAATCTCCTTCTTGTCACTATACATTTTTAGGGCCTCTTCCTCATTAAGTTGCTTAGGGTTTTGTCGAGTGGGTTCATTGAACATGAACTGAATCAGTTGTGGAGTTAGATCAATAATAACATTCCTTTGTGAGTCCACACATTGCCTGGTAGAAGGATTGTAAGCTTCGACTGTTGTCATTATTAACTCAGAACACTAAACTAATAGAGGAAATAGGGCAACATGTGCCAATCCAGATTCAAAAATTCTCTGAGTCTTCCCTACTAATTCCTCACCAAATGTTTCCAAGAACAACTCCTCATAATGGAATGGTCCCAAGTTGGTATTATTGATGCCCACCCAATTAGAATCCACCTTACCAACAATGATGGTAGGACCTTGATGCTTATACCTTAAGGTATAAGGGATTTTTTCTTCCTTGATCTTTTTAGGCTTAGCTCCTTGCTTTGAGCTCTCTGTAGGTCATCTCCTTTAAAAAGCCTCATCCAATCTCCTGCCATCTCTTAATTCTCAAAATGCAAACAAGGAAAGACTGAAACTCGATTAAATCCGCTCACTCGTGCACCTTCACAATCAAATCTTGCCCCTTTCGATGTTCTCCTGGCTTTCGCTCATTAAAACAACTCAAATGACAAAGGTAATTGAGCCAATTAGCCATAATTAAGATTTTAAAAACACTTCACATGCGGGAGGAGGTTGTAATTAATGCCATAAATTTGATAGATAGGGGCGGAGAAAATGATGTAATCGAACAGGTAACCTCAAGTGGAAATCAAAAGCAGGGCGAACGTGGACTTAGATCCAAAATAGGAAGAGAAAACCTTTAAAAAGTCACTTATGCAACTCTGAACCCAATTCCAGTCCTATGGAAAGCAAGGACAACAAAGGGAAATGAGAAGCGAGATCGGAACCAAAAATGAAACTGACCCATACAAGAACACAAAAACAACCAGACAAAGCAAGGGAGCGGGAGCGGAATTGGAAGAGAAATAGAAACCGAGAATTTATAAAAATTTCCCAAATTCAATTTCCATTTTGATTCTGATTTCGCTCAGGAAAAAAAAAATAAAAGGAAAATGAACAACAAATCGAGGGAGAAACGAACCCAAGAGTATGAAGCAAAACAAAAGACGATGACAAGAAAGAACGAAAAAGTGGACCCGAAACCAGGACCGAAATCGAAACCAAACCTAGAACAATTTACAAAGTTTTAAATCCCATTTCCATTTTGACTCTGCTTCTGCCAAACAAAAAGAAAAAAAGGCTTAGAATAAAACAAACAACTCATAAGACCCAAATCACAACACCACGGACAAAAAACAAAATAAAGGGGGACCCATTTTTGTCCAAGGCAAAAAGATGGGGTGGTTATGCAAGGCATAATAGAAAGGAAAATACACAAATTTTAAAAATGAAAATATATTCCAAAAGTGAAAAAATTCAAGAAGGGTACACAAAACAAAACAAAAACTCAAAGGTGAATAAAAAAAGTGGAAAATGACATCAAATGCGTAAATTTTTGGCAAGGGAAAAAATCAAATGTGAAATTATAGGTCAAATGTGAACATTTTAATCAGATGCAAGAAAAAAAATCAAATATGACCCATTAACAAATAGCGAATGCATTGAAAAGGATGTAAGTGTGAAAAAATCCTAAACCTAATGCATTCGACTACTTTAACTTTGGGCATTAATTACGCAAACATAGAAAGACGAAAATAAGAAACGAAAGGGTACATAGTGGGGCACCGATGCCTAGAGGTCGTTCAAACTCACAAACCACATTTGCACAATGTGGGGCTCCCTGAATCCTCACCATAGCTCCTCGACAATTAACAAAACAATAAATCCAGAGGCAAAAATTTCCTATAGGCTCAAAGTGAAAATGGGGAGAATTAAGCCCTAATGACCTATCTTAACCCTGAAAACCCTAAATTTTTGCCTAAGAAGCACTTCTAGGTTAAAATTAACACCTCCTAAGAACATCTAAACTATCAGTAAGAGACCTATAGGCTTAATGTTTCGTCCTCTACACATTTGAACTGAAATGAACTAGTGTCATGAGCCCGACCTCAAAAGTGATATTTTCGGCCAACCTCTGGAGGGGGCAACCCAGAGTCCTACCATCATTCTGCTAACCACTGGGGCATATAATTTTATTCAAATCTTGATCTTAACATCAAATCTTTGAAACAAAACAATCACTACTTTGTCTCAAAGAGGGGAAAAATGTAGACATGTAAAATTGACCTAACACATATCACACATCCTAAATGACATGTTTTCTCATCATTATCACCTAATATCACTACATTTCACATCAATTGCATCAAAAACCCTAATTTCCTTTATTAATTAAATAATATTACATTATTTAATTAATTCACTTTTTCACCATTTTCGATGAATTAAATAAATTTATTTTATTTAATAAAGTCCAAAAAACATATTTTCCTCTATTAATTGAATAATATTACATTATTTAATTAATTCATATTTTTCACCAAATTTGACCAATTAAATAAATTTCATTTATTTAATAAAGTTGTAGTCTAACTTTATTCCTCTTGATTAATTAAATAACATCAATTATTTAATCATGTCGCTAATTTACCCTATTCCCCTAAGTCAATTAAATTATTAAAACTTAATAGTTTAATTAAATCACTTTCCTCTAAACCTAAATAATTAAATAAATTATTCAAAACATCATCCAAAAGGTCAAATCAAACGAATACAACTTTGTTTGCAAAATTCAAACTTGATTTGCATGTTCAACTCAAAAAGATTAATTAATTAAATCAATTAATAAATTATCCTCGCCCACTTTCATGATTGAGCATATTATGATCCCCCGATTGCTCACTCTATTTTCTAACCGAACCATATATTTCCTAATAGATCAATCTATTCTTCAATACCACAAATTATTCAATCTATTTCCTCAATTCAACTGAACACTCAAATTTATTTCTTCAATCACACTGATTACGTAATCAATTTGCACTGATTATTTCTATCTAATTCCTCTCAACGGTTTTCAACCATTGATCAGGATATTCTACTACACGATCTTGAGTGTTCGTTTTGAAACACAAATTCTATATAACAACCATCTTCCTTCTCAAAAACGATCGGAGAATCAACATATTTTACACAACAAAGTAATGTCATAATCTTAATCAATATTTTGACAAATATTTTCACATATCTTTGATCAACAACACGTGCACATTCTTTAATATTTTTCATGCACAATGGAGGCTTCACATTGATAAAAATAACCCAACATCTTCATGAACACACTCCAACATGGGATGGTAAAGCTACTTTGTTTTTGAGTTCATTGTTATTGTTTTCTTTCAATTACATTCTTGAATTCATTAATTATGTAGTTTCATTTCGTGAGTAATGGGCAAGAATCTTGATTCTTGTTTTGAGTTAGATTAGTTTCAATTCAATTCATTTATCTCATTTGATACCATCGATTTCCCCCTTACACAATATTATTCAGAAATCACGAAGATTACAATATACTTACAAAGAAAACTTCTCATAGAAGTATCACCAACCAGAGATCTAAAGGCAACAGAACTGCTATCAAAATCTCATAATATATCACAATACATAACTATAATACAATGCCCTCATAAAATAGAGTTTCCTTCTAGGGAAAGATAAGCCAACAAAATATCTATCGTTAGATTTGAGACCTAATGATGAGTGGTCCAGATTTACAATAATAAAATATACATAAATATGGCTTTTAGAGGCACTTCCCTCGAGCCCATATCAAGGCACATGACCCTCAGACCCTTTGTTGGGTTGATGAGCTCCTCAAACCTTGTACAATGTACCCCCTGCACCCCCACATTCTCACTTATCAATAGTAAACTTTTTGTAATTTCAAGGTTGAGACATATTTTCCCAACAAATCTCCCACTTGTAAAACACCTTGCAAGAGCAACGAGAGGGAGTATAAGCATCATCTCCTAATTGCTAGGAACCAAAAGGTGTATAGACTCTAAAAACCATTTGAAATTCTCTATGATCACAATTTTAGTAAGAATCAACAACATTCATCAAATTCTATATCTTAACCAACTTCACCCTACCATATTCAACCATATCTCTAACAAAATGATAAGCTTTACATCAATGTGCTTGGTCCTAGCATGAAATGTTAGGTTCTTAGCTAGAAAAATCACACTCTGACTGTCATAATAAAATATCACTACGCCTTGTCTTATTTTTATACCTAAACACAGTCTCTTAAGTCAAATGGCTTCTTTATAAGCATGAGTAGCTTCCATATACTTAAATTTAGTAGTGGAAAAAGAAACCATAGCCTGTCACTTACTCATCCAACTGATTTTACTACCAAATAAAGTAAACACATAAGGGTTGGTAGATCATCTTATATCAACATCACCTACCTATTCTGAATCTAGATAACCATCAATATCAAGGGAAATATCATCTTCATTTAAATTACTATGATAACACAATCAATACTCTGAGGTACCACACAAATATATGAAGAATCTTTTAACTACATCCCAATGAACTCTATCAAGGTTAGACATATATCTAGAAAGAACCCCTACTACTTGGGAAATGTCTGGTCTACTACAAACCACAAAATACATAAAACCTCCAATTACACTCTGGTAAGACACTTTTCTCATTTCTTCCATCTCTAATGGGGATGTTGGATAATTTTAAATAGATAACTTTTTTTCAACTGAAAAAGGAACACACAATGGTCTACAATATTGCATATTAAACCTGTAAAATTGAATTGGCATACTTAACTTGGCCAAGCCATAGCTTTCTATTCACTCTATCTCTTCTAATTTTGATCCCAAGAATGTTTCTATTTGCACCAAGATCTTTCTTTTCAAATTTAGTTGCATGTTGAGACTTTATTTTTGAAATCATACCTTTCCCTTTACCAATAAATAACATATCATCAACATATAATGTAATAAAATGAAACAATCACCATCAGTTTTATAATAAACACAATGACCTGATTTAGATTGCTCAAATCCCAAACTCAACACATATGTATCAAATTTATAGTACCACATCTTAGGACTAGATCATACAAATATGTATTCAATTTGCAATCCAAATTACTTTTACCTTTTTTCATGTAGTGCTCTTGATGTGTCATATAAATATCCTTCTCCAAGTCTTCATGAAGGAAATAAATTTTCACATCCATTTGCTCAACCTCTAAATCTTAAGCAACAAAAATATAAATAAAAAATATAATGTATTTCACTTTTACAATAGGAGAAAATACCTAACCATAATCAACACTGTCAACTTGAGAGTAACCTTTCACAACCAACCTTGCTTTGTACTTCTCAATAACTCTATTTGAACCAATCTTCTTCTTGAACACCTATTTGAAACCAATAGGTTTTTGTCCTTCAAGCAATGGTACAAGATCCCATGTATCATTATTTTTTTCAAATCTGTCATTTCTTCATCCATAGCAATCTTCCAGGATTCTATATCATTTATGTACGTAATGCCTCTTTTATAGATTTGGGTTCATCCATGTTAGTATTCAATGTAATAACCCATTCCTAAATTATTACTTAATTATTATTATTGTAATTGAAACATGAATATACTCATAATTAAAAAGAAATAACTAGTGGCTAAAGTTAATCATAGCTACACATGTCCATTTAAATGGGTCAAAGATTCTTATATTCACTTCAAAAGTCAAATTACAATATCAAGTTTTACTTGGCACCTAAGGCCACAATGTCATTACTTAGTAATTTATCATCAAGTACATGAATGAATTACATCAAGTCACATTATAGTCTATAATAGTCTAGGAACAACTAAGGTTCTTCTTCATCGCTCACCTCCACTGGTGGACGAGAACATGGTTAAGTGCTTTACCGCCCAACCATGAAGCTTACGCTTCCTCATTATTCTTCTGACTTGAAGAATGCCCAACCCTATACAAAAAATTTAGCAAGAGAACAACCTGCAAGGTGGAATCTGGTGCGTGCCCATACATCAAAATGCAAATCTATCTACAAGTTAGAAAAGAAAGTGCATGATCTATGCTAGGAATGGAAGAGAGTGAAATCAAAGAGTTTATTCTTACATACATAATGAACAATATTGTTTGGTCAATCATAATAAGTGTGTTGCAACAACAAAAAACAATAGGTTTTGGTAAACCAAACATATACTCTCTGAACTCCATTTTGGCACCCGTTCTGGAAGGTAACTTTCTAATATAACAACTATCTACCTTATAGAAGCAACTACCCATATTTTCCCTAGTCGACTAAGGTATCACTATTCTATTCTAGTATTTAAAATATTATTTCTCACATGTCTTCAAGAAGAATAAAATACAGATATATACTCTAAATAGAAAATAGATTCTATGTTTCACAGAGTATTTCAACAATTAGTCATATCATTCTTATGACCTTTTTCTACTTAACATCTTAAGTATGTACTAAAAACAAAAGAAGGTATGTCACAAGTATGTGTATGTACATAGATGAAGTCTATGTGCATACACATATATATGCCTACTAATGTTAAATTTTGTGCATACATACTGAAATAATCATTATTCAAATTGCAGTCTTTAAATAGTATTCTAATTGACATTTAATTGTCAAAATAAATATTCTAAGCAAGTATATTATAATAGTTTCTCACTTACTCTTATATTCTAATATTGTTGTTTCCATAAAAAAAATCATTGTTTAAACAAAAAAAGTATTGTTTCCTACTAAATAGTCTTAAAGTAATATGTTTACATACTAAATAGACATAAAACAAGCTATTTACATATGAACATTCATTGTTTGTACAAATTAAGTATTGTTTCATACTAAATAGTTGTAAACCCTACTATTTACAAATGAACATTCATTGTGAAATGCAGTTTCCAACTATATTGACAACCTTTTTAAATATAACAGACTTGTTTACCAAAGTTTAGCCTCTGATTTCATCAACACAATACTATTTCAAACCAAATAATTACATTTAAGATAAATAATGTCATTTACTCTATTTTTTTTCCTCAAGCTATTTACATGCTACATGATCACTTTACAAGTAAAAATTCACTGCTGAATACAAAACTGGTTTTTACATTATGAATTGAAAATAAACAAATCAAATAACCTAGTTTCAATCATATGGACATGATGCCTATTATCCAGATCTTGAAACACTTTCATCATTGGAAATACAATGAGTGATTTAAATGCTAAAGAGAAACCAGGTTCAACATGTTTGATGATGAATTTCTTGAGGAAAACCTCAGTGAAAGATAGCATAGAAGCTTTAAGTTCAACAATTTCTAATGCATATACAAGTTGCAAAAGAACACCAACAGTAACTTAGGATTGACCAATCTCTTTGGTCAAGTATCTTCTCCCTAAGCATCAAAAGTATATAAATATTAAATCTCCCATGAGGGCTTACTATTTTATCCCATGCATGTTGTAATATTATACATGAAAACCTTACACATTCAAGGGTTAGCTATCGATAATAAGATCGAATCCTGCATGGCTTCTTGTTTCTTCAAACATAAAAATCCTTCCCACCGTTCTTACTGAGCAGGGTCGATTACCCATTATAGACTATATATTTAAATGAAAATATCTAAGAGCTTGTTCATGCCTATTACAAGCATTGACTCATCAATAATAAATTGTCAATACAAAAGAAACACAGAGAAAACATACCCTTATCATAGGTTTATATTTGATCCTTCTTGAGGATCATATTTACATCACAAGCAACATATCAGAATGATTTTTGATAAACCTACATAAGTTTTAGCATATTTAAACAAAGAAAGAAGTGGTGGTCGAGCCATTGAAGGCTCTTGTGCCTTGAAATTGGCTCTATTCAATATACATGAAGGCTTTAACTAAGTTGGTTTCCCCACTGTGCAAGTCATAGGCCATGCACCTACATGTGGTGGCAACGTTACATATTAACTATGTTAGAGTAAAGTAATTAATTAACTTTACTCTCCTCTTAAGATTTCGCCTTGCACACATATTAGTCATTTAATAATTAATATTAATTATTAAATGCACTCACCTTTAGGGTTAGGTTTTCCTTTTAGGTTTTGATCTCTTTTTATAAGGATCGATCTCTTGTATTTCATGGATGCTCTATTTCATTTTTCTGGAATACATCTTGCACATTGTGAGAGCCAAACCCTCGTCTTGATCTCTCTTTTTCTCTGTGACAAGTCTTTTGCATGCAGGTATTAATCGGGGTCTGTGGATTTGCATTTCTCAAATCCTACATGGTATCAGAGCCAGATCTGCTGCAGCTTGTTCAGTTTTTGAAAGATTTAGAGATCTAAGTTTGGTTGCATTAGATCTGTTTTTCGTTTTAAGATTTATCTTGGTTTAGGGGGTTTCTTTTTTTTGGTATACTTTGAGCTCAAACGGACCTCACCGTTGAGTTTGCAACGTCCAAAAACCCCTAAATCGACTGTTCATTCGTCGATTTTGGCTACAGTCGTTCAGGGAAGCAAAAAAAAATTTCCCTACGGCCGTACGGCCCCAGGGCACGCAGACCGAGGTCAAAAATTGGAAAAAATATTTTTAAAAAATGAAGTTTTTTAAAAAAATTTTGTGGCAGAACAGCGCCTTGTCGCCACCAGCCGGTTACCAGCGGCCACCACCGCCGCTTCGCATACCGCTGACCACCAACCCTGTGTTACCTGCCGCCACCGCCACCCTCAGGCCCGCCCGCCTCGCCCGACCGCCGCCATGCCACCAGCCACCTGCGCACCACCACCTGCACGCCAGGACCCCTGGTCAGCCATGTGACCAGGGGCCGAAGTTTTTTAAGCCCTTGAGGGCTGTGAAATTTTTTAAAAACCCTTTTGAACTACTTGCACAAAATCGGGCGTATTTTTTGCATACGATCTCCGTTTTGCAAAAACAAGATATCACCGGAAAGCTGGTTCTGGCGCCGTTCTGATGGTGTAGAAATTTTTCAAAATTTTGTAGTTTGGCTATAGTTTTTCGCAGTCAAAGTTAGATGATCTTTTTGCAGTCCGAGGGGCATAACTTGCTCAATTTTGCTCCGTTTTTCGAAAGTGAATAGGCATCGGAAAGGTGATTCTGTGCTCTTTCCAGAACTATAGTTTATTTCACCAGAAAATTCTTCAGGTACTCAAAGATTTGTCTCATACCAATTACTGCTTTTTATTGTTTTCTGGCTTTCAGTTTGTACTGGGGATTGGATTTTTGCATTGTGGGGGGGTGTTTTTTCTTGCTTTCTGTCATCTACATCAGAAAACCAAAATCTATAAACACCAAAACAAAACAAACAAACCCCTTCTGCATCTTCTGTCTAGTTCTGAAAAACCACTAAATAATAATTAAAAAAACACATTCAGAGCAGTTGAGGCACAGTTCACAGCATGGCCGACAAATCTATTGAGCTTCTCACACCGCATAATTATCACACTTGGAAGGGTCGCATGATGACACTTCTTCAGTATCGAGGGTTATGGTCCTGTTTGGATGCGGTTCAGCCTCCATTGACTCGCGCCTTTGAGGTTATGCAGCACAGGAACAATATGGATCAGGCTATGGGATTGATTGCTTTGCACATTTCAGACAGTCGCCTGTTTCATCTTGAAGGGTGTCTCACACCTAGGGCCTATTGGACCAAGTTTGAGGGACTTTTTGGCACTATCAACGAGTTTAGAGCATTGCAGATTGAGGCAGAGTTGACTTCACTTGTACCTGATTCTTTTCCCTCCATTGAGGACTTTTTGACGAAATTCAAACAACAAAGATCTCTTCTACAGGGTTGTGGTAAGGTTAAGACTGATACAGAGTGTATTTACCTAATTTTGTCAAAACTTCGTGGGAACTTTCAGATATTCTCATCTACCTTCCATTCCACTATGGATGCCTTGGGTGCACGTTTTACCATGCCTTCTTTTGAGGTGTTTTGTGATCGTTTGACACGAGAGCAGGCTAAGATATCACAGTTGGATGCTCTCACAGGATCACCGCACCAAGCATTGGTAGCACAGTCATATCAGGGGAAGCAGAAGCAGAAACAGAAACAGAAACCACAGACCACAGAGCATTGGAAGGATTCTAGTTCACAGAAGACTTATGATTCACCTTCTCCTAAGGGGGAATCATCGAAGAAAGATAGACCTAAGTGTGCTTATTGCACTAAGCTAGGACATGATGAGTCCAAGTGTTATGAGAAGAAGATAGATGGATATGCAAAACAGGTTTCAGATTTGACAGCTCTTCTTGAGAAGAACCATATTCATCACTCTTCTTCATCTACTTCAGGCAGGTCTTCTTCTTCACCATCATTCCAGATAGATGGACAGGCCCCACATAAGGGTCATGCATTATGTGCAACCACCAGTTCACATTCATCTAGATGGCTACTGGATTCAGGTGCTTCACACCATATGGCATCTTCTCAGGACATGTTCTCATCTTTCGAGGCTACGTCCTCACCACACATATTGATGGGTAATAACACTTATATGAGTGTATGTGGGAAAGGTTCTATCGATATTGATGACGGTACATTCAATGATGTACTATGTGTTCCATCTTTGTCCACTAACCTTCTCTCCATCTATCAGATTGCTCACAGTGGGACAGGGAAGACAGTTGAGTTCACACCTGATTCAGTGCACATCAGAGACATTCAGACTGGCAACATTGTTGCAACAGGGACAGTTGATCATTCTTCCCGATTGTATGCATTCACACACTTTGGTCCACCATCTCCCTCTCTTTCTACAAGAGAGCATGCAGTATCTGAGGAGAAGTTCGGTCACTTGAACTTATGTGTTCTTCCATCTGTTCATGAGACTAGTGTTGAGACTTCTACACCTCTTCCTCCTGTTGAGATCACATTTGTTCAGCAGGATACCTCTTCAGTTGTGACTGACATTGTTGCTCCACTCATCGAGCCATCAAGTGCAATTGTTGAGGCCATATCTGAGGATATTCCTTTCCTCACAGATGACAGATTCAACACACCTATTATCCCTTCTTCATTGGAGATTACATTTCAGGATCATCTTGAGTTGTTTGATTCACCATTCTATTACTCAAACACTCATTCTCCAGTTCAGTTCTTCAGTGAGCATCATCCAGGACTTCCATTTTCACCTCACTTCCAGGGATTTCCTCTTCTTCGACCGTTGGATCTGTTTCTTCCTCCGAGGCGACACATCGGTTTGATCATTGGCACAGGGGTTCTCTCATTCTGGGGGGGCTTTGGAGTCTCCACTCTCTTTCATGGGGGGGTATCTGATTGTATATCTGCATATGTTCTTGAGAGAGTCTCTTGAGACATTTCATTTGTACTTTCTTTTTGCATCTCTTTTTGGAGAGGAGTTTTTTCCCACTGGGTTTTCTCCTTTTCTCCATTTCATAGAGATTTCTTTGTACTTGGGTACCTGATCAGGCCTAGTTGCCGGGACCCAATTTTACTTTCTTGCACTGTATTTCTTTTGCTTTCTTGCACTAGTTTGTAGCTGCACTCTTGCTTATCTTAAGGGGGGGTGTTAGAGTAAAATAATTAATTAACTTTACTCTCCTCTTAAGATTTTGCCTTGCACACATATTAGTCATTTAATAATTAATATTAATTATTAAATGCACTCACCTTTAGGGTTAGGTTTTCCTTTTAGGTTTTGATCTCTTTTTATAAGGATCGATCTCTTGTATTTCATGGATGCTCTATTTCATTTTTCTGGAATACATCTTGCACATTGTGAGAGCCAAACCCTCGTCTTGATCTCTCTTTTTCTTTGTGACAAGTCTTTTGCATGCAGGTATTAATCGGGGTCTGTGGATTTGCATTTCTCAAATCCTACAAACTATTCAAACATGTGGCTTCAAGCCGTTCAACATACAAAACATAGACCACTTTTCTCATGATGCCATAAAAATACTTGAATGAAATTAAAGAGGAAACCTCTTGCAACAATCGATAATAGCGATAAAGCTAGTCTATGCAAAAATATGGGATCGAATTACCTCCCAATCGACTATGATGTTGTTCCTTAGATTTTTCCCAATCTTTAGTTCATCCCCCTACTTTTTGCTTTCGAATTCCCATAATTCCTTCTTTTTCCTTTGCCATGTTCTATGTTAGCAATGAAACGTAATAGAAACAACACTGCTTTTCTTACATGTTTCGTTGGGGTGATGGCATTATGGCCATTATGTCAGCTTCTATTTTGAACACTGTCTTAATTACTTCGACAGACCATGTCCATCATGGATTCACCAAGATATTATTCATTGATTTATTTCACAGTCTGATTCATGATGAATCGGTTATCTATTCGAATTCAATTTGAATTTAAATATTTATATGTATGTATGTATATGTATGTATATGTATGTATGTTTATGTATATGTATGTATATATATGTATATATAATATACATGTATATACACACATATATTTATATATATATATTGGCATTTAAAATAGTTCATTCTCATTCACCTTGTATTTGAATAATGTATGTATCTATATATATATATATACATACATATATATGCATGTGTTCGATTTACATACACACACACACGCACACACACACACACACACATATATATATATATATGTTTACATAAGCATTTCATATATAAGTTACTTGTTTTGAAATGGTTTATGGTTTTCATACACTATCATTTAAAGTAAAGAACTTGAAGTTCCAATTTGAGCATCTTTATATATATATCGACACTAAAGAGAAGAATTTTCTTTACAATGCTCATTTTCATTCCATTCATATCACAAAGTTTGAATAGAAATTTTTTGATCTATGAACCATTTGTTTACAAGCACAAACATAATTCAAGTCAACAAATTTTGTTCTCATATATATGAAAATTTAATCAAATGTAGGTCAACATGTCATTTGTGGTGTGTGCACCCAGATTCCAATTGGTTTACCATTCGATCTGGCTAAACAATTCTACGTCAATCGTGTTCTCATCCTTCAACCTGTCACCCTGCAACTACACACACTTGCACTTGCAAATCGATCAATAACTTTCAATTCTTGATGACATATAAAATAATTTTCAAAAATTCACAAAGTCAACATCAGTCAACTCCTTATATTCAACATTCGAATATTCTAGAATCACCATTTAATATTTAATTTAATTTTATGTATTTAAATAATATGCAATAAATTTGGGTTATGAAATTCAAAGAAAAAATACATCTCCAATCATCAGGTGAGTACCTTTCAGGTGGTTGTTTATGCCTTGTAGACCTATGAACAAGTTAAGTTGGAGGTTATTCCTCCTCTTTTGAAGATTCAGAGCTAGATGAGATCTCCTCAACTTCTTCTCTATCTAGGGGTCTTGATTTAAACTTTTTAGGAGTAGAGGGAATTTAAATCACATCTTCTTGTTTAGTTTGTTCCGACTACAATATAAGAGAAGAAGGCTTAGTTTCTCTAAAAATAATGCTTCTACTATGTAATACCTTTTGTACAACACGACCTCCCAAAGCTTGTATCCTTTTAGACCATGATTATATCCATTGAAGATACATTTCACAACCTTGTTCTCCAACTTTGTTCGCTTCTCCTTTGGCACATGTGCATATTCCTTGCAACCAAAATCTCTAAGATGTCTTAATGAAGGCTTGTGACTTGACCATGCCTCTATAGGTGTCTTATCAACAAGATTTGATGTAGGAGACCTAATAATTAGGTAAAAAGAAGTGGAAATAGATTTAACCCAAAACCTTTATTCTAAACCAAAATCACTCAACATACTTGTATTCTTCTCCATCATTGTCATATTCATTCTTTTTGCAAATCCATTTTATTGTGGAGAATACAGAGTTGTCTTGTTTCTATAAATACAAAAGATTTTATAGAATCTATCAAAATCATTAAAGAAAAATTCACCTCCATTATCAATCCTCGAACATTTTATTTTTTTTCCACTTTGCAACTCAAACATTGCTTTAAATTCTTTAAATTGATTGAAAACTTCAAATTTACTCTTTAGAAAATATACCCATGTCCTACTACAATCATCAATAAATGAAACATAATATGTAGATTTTGTAATTGAAGGAACATCTACAAGACTAAACACATAAAAATGAATAATATCCAATACACCAAAATATTTATGAGAACTTGAGTAAAATTAAACATGAATTTTTTTTTCATAAATGCAATGATCATATAAATCAAATTCAAGATTAAAATCAAACAACCCTTCAGCAAGGTTTTTATTTTTCAAGGTCCATAGACCCTTTTGGCCAAGTATTTGGTGCCATAACATGGTTTTCTTCATAGGTAACTTTGATTCAAAATAAAGAGCACCCTTGGGTACCCATAAGTCATGACCATCTACTGAAGATGAAACCCTCATCTCTCCCAACGAAGTAGCCAAAAAATTTCATTTCATAGAAGTACTATTGCACTCAATAGTTCATGCATCAAGCTTATGCAGTATGCCATATCTGACACCTATAGAAATCACCATAACACATCTAACCATCTTGCATTCTACATCAGAAAATTCTACCTGTACACTTGCATCTATTAGTTTTCTCATAGATAACAAATTTCATACTAATCTAGGGATATGCAACATACCACTAATCCTTTGTATTCTACCATCAAGAAACCTGATTCTAAATTTACCATGACCAATAATATTTAAACAGGAATCATCACCCAAGTATACCTTACCTCCATCAAATTCTTAATATTCAGAAAACCTATCTCTATAAAAGGTCATATGGAAATATGCACCTGATTCAATTAACCATGTATCATTTCTTACATGATTTTCCAAAGATGTAACAAATGCATCCCCATGTTCCTTCTTAGACTCGGAATTAGAATCAAATCTCTTATTTTTCTTCTTCTTATCTTCTTTGTAGTCCTTATGAATATGTCCAAGCTTATCACAATTCCAACAAATAACTTTGGACTTTCTAGAATATTTTTGATCTCCCCTTGGACTTGGATTTAATATTCTTATGATTTTTCATTTCTTCCTAGAGAATAGACCCTAGAGAAACGACCAAGTGGTGGATAGCCTTCATAGTGAAGCAGGAAAGACCACTATTTTTTCTTTCCAGGCCATTTAACCAAGTCGAAAAAGCATTGAAGTCCTAGGTCATATTGATTAGGGTGACAAAATATCAACATTCATTATAATTTGATATGAAGGATTTATATTAATTTTATCTTAAGGATGGTGATTAGGTGGGA